>JAXGGA010010922.1:0-44693 GCA_038373865.1 Uloborus plumipes
TATTTTTCGAATAGTTTGAATAAATGCAAGAGAGAAAAGTCCAATGTTCTACTGTTATAAAACTTTTACAATATGTAGGAAACTACGCTTGTCTTGTAAAATTCTAATTCATCCATTATTTCAAGAAATTATCTTAATAAAGCCTTATAACTGTATTATGAATAAGTTTCCTTTTGTGCTGTAGATTTTAGTTTTCTAATTACATTACTCTCCTTCATTATTAGGTGTTTGATTGATAATAAATGGTTCAAGCAATGGAAGAAGTATGTGGGTTACGACAGTTGGGAGACCTCAAACGTTGGAGATCGTGCCACTCATCCTGGACCGATAGATAATACCCCACTCTTGAGAGGTAATGTGATTTATTTTTGTTAAATACAGTAACCCATCGTTATATCGCGCTTTTCGGGGGACAAGAAAAAAGCGCGATCTAACCGAAGTCATTAAAAATAGTTTTCTATCCTGCATGCAAGTAAATTATACATGCACATACATAAAAATTCATTTATTCGAACATTCGATTTTTTTTTCAGTCAAAAGTAACAAAAAAATATAACTTACCGCAGTTGTTGTTACAATGTGCAGGTCTTAAAAAATATGTATACAGACATAAAATTAACCTATTGTTTTGGTGAAGTAAGATTCCAAAGTCGTTTGCTGGAATTTATCCTTCAACACTTGTCTCCCACTTGCAATTAAAGAGCGGAAATGAATTAACTGCATTGCAGTTATGTGATCAGAGTTTGTTTGAATGCAGTGTACGCTTGCTCGAGCATGTTTACAGCTTCTTTCATGCTGGCAGTTGCATATGAGGGCACTTCATCTTCATCTTCACTGCAAGTATCATTCCTGGGTTTTTCGTTCGTCACTTCTGCAATGATATCTGCATTGGAGAGTGTTTCGAAAGTAGGTTCATCATCATCAATATGAACCCATTGTTGAAGTTCATCTTCAGCAACTGATAAACCCAGTTAACTTTGCTGGTTCTACTAACCCATCTACAGAATCATCTGTCTGTATAGATTGCTTTTCTTTCTCTTCATTTGTGATGGCCAATCAACATTTTTCTCAAAAATGGGTTCGAACTAAAAGTTTTTTTTTTGGGGGGGGGGGGAGACAAAAGAAAAGAGCAATATATCCGAATGAGCGATATAACGAGGGGCTACTGTATTAATACTTTTGAGAATATAAATGCTAAATGTCTGCACAGTTGAATCAAAGCAGTTGATTAAGGCCACACAGTTGGTTGTAAAATCTCATGCTAGGAGTTGAATAATATTTCATGAATATTGGGAGGGTTTAACCCTTTATGTCCCAAATGAATTTAGCAATGAATTTTTATATATTTTTTTATGTTTTTAGTTGAAAATACATTAAACAATATATATACCGAGCATACAAATTTTGGAAATCAGTAGGGTCTAAGGCCCCTTACGCCTTAGGACCCCGAAGAAAACTTTCCGATCGCAGGTACCGTCTGTCGGCCTCTCAGTAAAGCACAAGGAGCAGTACTTAAAAGCTTCAGCACAATTCCAGCCATTTAGGATTCATAATACTAAATTAATATAATTGGGACTTCTGAGTCCCAGCAGGGCATAAAGGGTTTGAAAATTTTCTTTTTAAATTTGATTTTCCTGTAATTCTTTACATTTTGTGATGGTTGTGTCTTTTCTCAGATGATGGAAGTAACGAGATCAAAGATCACCTCATAGACGAGTTAGATTATGTTTTGCTGCCAGAAGAAGCTTGGGACCTCCTGGTAGAGTGGTATGGGATTACAGAGGGGCAGGGCGTCATAGCTCGCAAAGTCGTTGAATATGGCATGTTCGTCAAGCACTGCAAGGTGAGTACTGATCTTTTTTGAGAATCTAAGATGTACACTAACTTTACTTTTTTTTTTTGGATAATAGAACTGCATATTGATTTCCCTATCATTTGCAGTCCTAGTGTATTTAGTTATAGCTGGCAACTATTTTTTTATGTGGGTGCCTCAATCGCAGATGGCCATTACCACAGAATTTTGATGTCATCCTGAGCAGATGGAGGCAACCGGGCTCTTATTGATGAGAAGCTGTTGTACTAATTAAATCTTGTACCACAGATAAAAGTCGCTTTCTTATTTTCGATGACATAAACCATGGGCTTATACATATACTTCTTTTATATCGACAAGTTGAAAGGTTGCATCGCCATTGAATTTCATTTCCGACAATTTTATTTAATGACTCTTATCATAGGTTGCAATTTCAGCCAAAACACCTTTCTGTTGAAAGAATTCCTTTGTTTTGGGCAAATTCTAAATTTTCATTGCTTTTAGCTTTAATATTTCGTATCAAGAAAGGACATGACTGATAAAGAACCGTGGCGGCTTTAAAAATGTAGCAGCACAAGGTAATAAGTAGCTATGATCAGTTAGATGTAGGTTGCCTCATTATTGGCGACCTTATCTCTTGGGCCGGTAAAATGGAATTGTACCAATTAAAATTTGTAAAATTGTTTAAAAAAATCTTTTTTTCCTCTCTTTCTTTTTATGTATCTTTGTCTAATAATTTTAATTATAGGTTATTATTCTTACAAAGGTTGCTTAAAAAATCTGTGATGGCTCATGATGATGAATACACATGAACGGAGAGAATTTTATTCAATAACAGGACACTATGTACTTGGATTTTATAAAAATAGCTTATATGATTTGTTTTGAAAAATGATCATAAAGATTTTGTCTTAGGAAATGATTGTTTTTTTTCTTTTTAGGTTGAAGTTTATCTAGTGGAATTTAAATTATGCTTAAATAGTGATTTAGAACATGTTGTAAATAAAAAGTTTAGCAAATCTGATACTATAGGTGAGTATCAAATTTTGCAGCAGTAAAGTAAATTTTAAATTAGTTTATTTAGAGAAATTTTTGCATGTTTAAAAGTGAAATTTGCATATAATGTATGCATTAATTTCATTATCTACTATTATTAACTAGTAAAATAATACTAATTAGTATTTACTAATATCAATTGAATGTTGCTCAATCAAAAATTTTCTGTCTGACAAATATGCTATCTCATTTGAAACATTTTATCTTCTGTGAAACTTCCCAAAAATACTAAGCAGCCAAGTTGATCAGGTTTTCTTATCTGTTTTCTATAGACTTCATAGAAAAGGAAATGAGGAGCCTTTTCAGTATTGCTGACGATAAGGAAACTCGGCTCTGGAATAGGTACAGCAGTAACACTTATGAGCATCTCAGCAACAAAGAGAGTACGGTTCAGGATGCTGGACTCTATCATGGTCAGGCAAGTAATTTATTTTCTCAATGCTTTGTGTCATTCAATCATGAAGTCAAGAAGTACAATTTTTATTTCCTAATAGAAATTGATGTGTACTAATTTTCTTCCTTCAAAACAATCGGATTTCAGATGTTAAGATTGCTACTAAAAGGGTTGATTCATTGTTATAGTTTCTTTAGATACTGCTTTTTAAATTATTTACCTGTTAACCGGGGAATTAGCTATTGCTCAACTCGTTTCACAATGGGGACTTTTTTTTCGCAGCGATAAGTAATATCACACCTCAAATAATAAATCACACCTCAGTATGTAAATAATACACCTCAATAATAAAAGTATATAAAACACTGAAATTCACAATAAGAATATTCAAATCAGAAAGTTACTAACATGTAAGATACTGAAATGCAGACTAAAATGAATCCAAATTGTGGCAGCTCTAAGTATAGATCATGCAGCGCCCGTTTTCCCGTTAATAGCGCTCAAGTTAAAGATTACAAGAACATGAAAATTCATGACGCATCGACAATATGATGGCATATATTTAACTACTCTAAGATTTAATAGATAAGAACAACGTAGAACGTGATGCGTTCAATATATTACGATTAATTTCCATGACGAAAAATTTCGTCATGCCCATTGCTGTAGGCTTTTATGTATGACGAAAAATTTCGTCATACCCAGTTAACAGGTTAAGTAGTTATAACAGACACCCAGATAATATAGAGGACCATCTGAATGCTGATCGCAGGAAATATTTGAAATTTACAAACAATCTCAATATTTTTAAGCCATTTGCTGTAGTGTCCTTTTGGGGGCTAGCAACAAATGTTGGTCACCAATTTTGAGGAGCTTTCAATTAATAATATTGACAAAGAAGCAAAAGTAATTGAACAAATATGCTGGTTGCATAGTAAAGTCCGTCTCAAAAGTATAGTTACCCAACAAAATGTTCCTTTTAACTAAAAAAAACTGAAAGTTCATCATTAATTACGTCATTATTTATTTACTATAACCATGATAATAAGATGAATATAAAAATATTTCACACTTGCTTCATGCACAAAAAAATTGAAACAAAAGAATAAAATATCATTTAAATTGCATGTCTCATAAGTTTAGTCACAATTGAAAATTCTCTTGAAATCTGTTCAATAATTATATTCTTATTACTTAATTGTGTTTCCTTTACGTGAAATAAGATCAAATACTCTATTTTCCATCGATTCAACAAGGTTTTGTAGTACTTCAGGTTCAACATTGTACCATTCTCTCTATGGCAATTTTCAGTTGTTCGACGGAGAAATACTGTTTAGAATTTGCATAAACTCGGCGGCTTAGAACTGCCCAAAGATTCTCGATTGGGTTTAAATCTGGACTTAATGCAGGCCAGTCCATAACATAATTTTTTTTTCGATGAAGCCATGCTTTTGTGGAATTTGTTTTATGTATGGGTGCATTATCTTGCTGAAATATGTAATCTGGCCCTCCTATAATGTCACAAAATGGCAAAAAATTGTTTTTTAACGTTTCTTGATAGTTTGTAGAACTTTGTTTCCCACTTAAAATCGCTATTGATGTTTGACCGTTGAACCCAAATGCACCCCATACCATGACACGTTTCCCACCATGCTTCCTGCTGAAAAATGTTCTTGGTTCTTTTTGCAAATCATGCCAATAATAAGCCCAGCCATCCGGGCCATCCAAATTCCACTTTTTCTCATCGGAAAATATGACAGAAAGCCACTTACTTCCAAATGACATGTTTCTTGGCCCATTCTAATCTTTGGATTTTGTGACGAGTAGTCAGAGCTGGTCTCTTAGCCATTTTTCTCAAAATAAGATGAGGACAGTTTCTGATTCTTCTATGGATCGTATCTTTTAAAACTTGAAGACCAGTGTTAGGGGAGTCTTAGAAATCGTTAAATTCCCCAAACCTTCAAATTAGCAGAGTGCTTGAATAACTAAATCGAAGACAAACTTTAAATAACAAATAACATTTATTTAAATAATATAACAACTGTAAATAATAAAATCAAAAGAAAATACAAAAGTAACTTATCACTTTTCTGAGAAACTAAATCTTATCATGTCCAGCCTGCATAATTTTACCCCCTATTATGCCCGTTTATTGGCTAAGTGCAATTACTACCGAGGGAAACACTGCCATCGGGCAAAAAGACCGCGAGCCGAAAGCCTAAGGCTCCTTTCTGACTCGAGAGCCTAGCAATGAATGAAGAACCAGCCCCGATCTGCGTCCTCACATCGCTTATATATCCCCCGAATTTGCATACACATCATCCTATCAGTAGCGATTCAGCAGCCAATCACAGACGACACGTGCCACACGAAGCTTCTAGAACATTCGTTGGTGATGACGTCATACTTCCGGGAACGATCTCCGGAAAGACAATGTTTACACGGCCGTTACGCTGAAGGGAAGCGTAAGTAGAACGTGATATGCTTTAACTTATAGACAGTTGTAAGAGGATGAGACTTACTTTCTAGGGGAGAGGCAGATATGCCTATCGACCAGACAGTGCCTTAATCTTGCGCAAAGAGAAACCGTCACGAGATGCCAATTGAAATATATGTCTGTCATCTCGTTTATTTGTTGAAAAGGCCTGCCTTGTCGTTTTTTCCTTTAAATCTGACCTTTACTGGCAAGAATTCTGTAAATACTTCTTTTTGTTCAAATGCACTGCAATGTGACTTATGCTAGCGCCATCACCTCTCATTTTCCATGCAACGCGTTCTTCGCTTTCCGTTAACTGAGAAGCTCTCGGCATTTCGAAAAGTAATTGAAGAAAGCATGCAAACCCGTCTAAAGTATCTATTTCACACCTCACCGTAACGTCACGTGTCACTTGGCTAAAAACAACTTCCCAATCTCACTAAATTTGCATAAAAGCTGAGTTTTGTCTATATTTATGAGAACACATTTTTCTCAATTTTAAAATCAAACTCACAATCTTTGTTTTAATTTATCAATGACATTCATAAAATAAATAAGAAGGTATTTCTTTTATTTTGGTACATTTACACAAGAAGTAAAATTGAATTCTAATCGCAACGGGAAAAATTGGCGTAGTGTCTAAACTTTTGAGACGGACTTTAGTTCTGTACTAGTATATAATTTTACTGTTGGCAGTGACCTCTAAGACTCGGGAGAAAGTTTTTTTTTTTTTGCATATAATTTTAGAAAGTTATTTGAGTTTTCAGAAGATTTTTAATTTCATGTGAGTTAGAAATTTGTATTACCCCTCCTCCTTTTCTGTTTTCATATTTAAAGCAATTCATGAATAAAATAGCAGGGTTGCCACGCTACAGGGAAACCTGAAAAAACAGGGAAAATACAAGAAATTGAAAAATCAACAGAAAAACGGAAAATCCAGGGAATTTTGAAAATTTCTTCAGAAATCTGGAAAGTGCAGGGAATTTTACTTATTTTCAAAAGTTCAAGTTGCCAAAATGAATACTAAAATATGCAAACTACCAATAAATAAATTTATGCGCAAATAAAAAAAAAATAATAATAAATAAAATATAATAAATAGTAATTTTACTTCAGTTTTTTTTTTTTTTTTTGCTAAGTTTATTTATAAGTAAATATTTAATTGTGTATTATAGAAGCAAAAAATATTTATTACTTAGATTGAAATACATTTTAAAGCTTATGTTAATTTAATTAGAGAGTATGAGATTCGTCATCAATCCGTTCTATGATTTCAGTTTTAATGAATTCTGCTTTGCCTCCTTATGTTTTTATTTAGTTAGTTTTTTTTCTGTGCCAGGATATTAATGTTCATATAGAATATCAGTGTTCGCTCGTTCGTAATGCTGCATATTCATGCAGGGAAAACACAGGGAATTTTTCCCCCGAAATTGAGTGGCAACCCTGAATAGGAATGTTTGTTAAAATGTTTAATTTTAGAAAATTATAGTATCAGAAATGTGTCATGACATTTACTGTTTGAAACTTTACTCTGAAAATTCCAGAAATCTCGGAGAATTTGAGTTTAACGAATGATAATCCTGACAAATTCGAATATTTTTTGGGTATTCATTGCTTCATGTGAACTTAATAAATTGTGCTTTTATTGCAGGTTCTTATCATAGAAGAAAAGAATGATGATGGAACTTGGCCCAGACAAGTCAAGATGTATGTTCTGTTTATCATTTCTCTCATTTTTTTTTTTAAATCTTTAAAGAAAAAACAAAGTGAAAATTGTTAAATTCCTCTTTTTTTTTTCCAGTACAAGTGCTGCCCTCGCTTATACTAATTCCACAAGTACGGGTGCAGGAGATAGTAGACCCTATAACAACCAGACCAGTACCATGTATGTCCATCAATTAAATTTACTTTATCTTGCATGCTCAGTGAAAATATTATTCCTTCCACAGTTGAATTTAGTGTATAAAAAATTCAGTTAATATGTTGTGTGATAAATTGGCTTTAAAACCTTCATATACTTTAAACTATTTCTCTAAATTCTTGATATTAAATGATTATCCTTAAAGCTCCTTTTTGTGGCAGCCCTAAAGAATTACCGCACTTGCCCCTAAGGGCTTTAGGTATATGTTTTAATTATTCTTCGCGTATTTAGATAGGTAGAAAAAAAACTGATTTAAACAAGTAAAAATCTGGATGCCTAATCTGTGATCATGATTACCTTATTTCATCTGCCCAATGTCTCCACGCACCGCCAACACCTAGAATCATCAGGGGTAATGAAAATGACCAAAAATGATCCAGAAAAAACATATCATTGAAATATTTCAAGAAGTCAGGGAACCCTTTTTCAGTCCTCTCAATAAATGTGGTAAACAGTTGTGCCATTTTTGCCAAAATAAATGTATTGTACCATGTTGGTCCAAAAAATTGATTTTCTCTGAGTTTGTGTTATGTGGGCACCAATTGCTGATTATGCTTATCTGCTCCTCTTGTACCTTATATTGTGGTTTAGAGTGAGTCAAATTTATCACTGGGTGATTGTTTTTACTTTGTCATGAAAATGTTCACTTCACCATTTATAGCTATCCTATCTCTTCTTGTTTTCACTCATTTTTGCTGCTAACTGGCATTTCCTTTTGAGCTCAAAAATTATTGTATATCACTTTCTTTTCAGTGAAAATTTGTCAAGTGCTTTCAGTTGTCTATGATGAAATCATTCAGTTTCGTACAAAAATCTCTTATGGACTTACTAGCAATTCTAGTGTAATTTAATGTGTTACTTTTGAAATAATGTTTTTTTATGAACATTACAGGTATCTTACTGTTTGAAAAACTTGGTTATTTTGTTAATAGTTTGCAATGCATTTTTCCCCCTTTCAGATTTGGGAATGAAAACTGCTATAATGTTTTTTATTTTTAACAAAAAAAATATCTGATTTTTTTTTCATTGCATTTTTTACAATTAATAAAAATTTTATTTAAAGGAGATCATAGCTTAAATTTACAGAATGAGCAGCAAGCTCCGTGACCTGTAATATTCATGTGTGACAATTGTTGACCAAATTACGATGGGTGTCCCATGTTTTCAACTGTATTTGTTTTTTCTACTCTTCCAGGGCCACAAGGAGCTATGGGAGTGTTGGCGGAGGCAGCTATGGTGGGTCAAGTTACTCTGCTTACAATGAGTATCACTCAGGTGGTGGAGGGAGTGTTCACCCTGGCCTCTGTGGCTTGAGCAATCTTGGAAATACTTGCTTCATGAACTCAGCACTACAGGTAAGTTGAGAGATTCTAGAGGTGTCATAGTTATGCTATTGTTTGATTTCATTCCTTACAGGACATTAATTTATGTCCTTTAAAAGGATATAAGTTTTTCAAAGTCAAGTCAGTTTTGTGCTTGAAACTGGATAATTTTTGCTGAGCTAAAAGGGATAGAGTTGAAAATCCTAATTTTGTTATTTATCCAGTTTTAATTATTTTAAATTCTTATGACTTTCTTGTGATACCATGCCCTGTGTTATTATTCTTTTCCTGCTTTAGAAAATTATAAAGAAAACCACTTTTGAGCCTAAACTTAAAATTTAACCATTGAGGTTTAACTGAAGCTATTAAATTGAAATATGACTTGCTTTTTTGATAAAAACTTTATCTTTCTTTTTTCCCCCCACTTTGTTTTAATGAGCAGCACTGGAAGGTTTTCCTTTTATCTGAATCCTCAAAAGAAACTAAAATATTTTAAAGTCATATTTTATTTTAAAGAAAAGGCATTGCATAGAAGTTTTTTTTTTTTTTTTTTTTTGTTAACATTACACTACAAAATTGATATTTTTTGTTGTTACACAGTTATTTACTTGCTGATAAATAATTTTAACAACCGCTGTTATATTATGTGTTTTTATCTCATGATTAGTACAATATACTAAAGATTTATGAAGAAATGGCTTATTAAATTTCTAGACACATTCTAGCTGCAAAGCAAACAAAATAAATAGGAGATATTTTTTTCACATTAAATCATTTTAACTTTGCAAAAGTTGCTCATTAATTTGAATTAATGAATATGAAATTTTTAAGATAACTCTATTCCCTAATTTGAAAATCTTAGCAGGCTTAATGTTAAAAGCTGACCAAAGAGTGCCTTGTATCAAAATGCTTCAAAACTGAATATTTTTAATGTCTTTCCATATTCATATTTGAAAATCTATTTGCAGTGTATGAGCAACACACCTTCCCTGGTAGATTATTTCCTGCAGGATCATTACTGGGGAGAACTGAACAAGGACAACCCTCTTGGTATGCAGGGAGAGATTGCCAAGTCATTTGGAGAACTTGTCAAGAACATGTGGTGTGGACGTTATTCATACACAGTACCGAGAAACTTTAAGGTGGGTACACACACACGAATTTTAGGAGCTTCTTTTCATCTTGAGTTCCAAAAGGATCAGGGTTAAAAGTCTTCTTTTTTTTTTTTTTTTGAAAATTCTGTCAAACCTCGTTACTTTGAAAACATTTAAAACAAGTTACAGTTAGAACAAACTGCATTTTTGATCCCTGTCCTTCTTATTGATGACCATAAGAGAAGTGCACTGTAATTTTAAATAAAAAATATAATTTTATTCAAAGAGGAGATCAGACAAATATTAGTAACGATGCAAATGAAAAAGGTTATATGCTGAAACAAGAAAGCTTGTAAATCTAACTGAACTCAAAAAGCTCGGCGTGTTGCCAATCGACAGATGAAAGTAAAATAATTATATTCGAAGGCTCTTCTTGAAATGGTAGAGCATTTTGACCACCGACATCCCGGGCAGCCTTGAAATATTCATATTTTAAAACAATTATTTATATGCCATATGCAATACTTTACATTAAAACAGTTCTTTGCATAAGATTGCACACTTTTTATAAGAAAACATATGTTGTTGTTTCTAATACCACTCGGGTATCTGTGCCCGAGTACATGAAATCTACTCGATTTAAGGCAGGATAGGTACGCTGCTTCCGTTTTTAAGAGCACCATTAAGGTGGAAGACCGATTTAGCTCAATACACATGCCATAAGGACCCGTTTATAGGGTAGGCATCCATTCATATCACACTTTCACACACAGAAAGGACAATGACAGGAGAGAGAGAGAGAGAGAGAAAGTACGTCCAATGCCCCAGCCGGGATTTGAACCCAGGGCCACCGCATCACTGTTAGACGTCTCTGACCACTAGACAAGGTGGCCAGCAAGAAAACATATAAAACATAAAATAAAGTTTGAAAACATTTATGATTAGTTAATGAGTAACACTTTAAGAATGAAACTAAATACTGGAAATGCAAATAAGAAATATAACAGTTTTAATTAGGAGAAATTATTTACACATTATCTTGAACTGGGAGTATGCAAATATTTGAAATCTATCGTTTAAATATACCATTGCATGTACGCACCATGACAACTCTAACTTTACGATTTTTCCCTGGGGTAACTTCAATCACTTGGCCATTTAACCACTTTAATGGAGGTAAATTAGGCTCTTTTAATAATACCATCATGCCAACTACTACGTCATTTTTGCTGAATAACTATTTAGATCTTTGCTGCAAATGGCTTAGCATGGTATTTGTTCAGTTTTTCCAGATGCTTTGTGTCATTTTTTGTAGTCTTTCCCACTTATTAAGCAAATTTTCTTGCACATCAGTAAGTTCAGGCCATGGAAGGGCAGTCAATGCCTTACCGATTATAAAAAGGGCTGGAGTAAGTATTTCATTATTTTCAGGGATCGAGAGAAAGAGGCGATGATGAGCGTGAATTTAAGATGCCTTCAATTTGTATAAAAATGGTTAAAAATTCCTCAAATGTTAATCTAGGAGTAATTATGGTACACTTCAAATGGTACTTAAAGCTGTGAATCCCTCTTTCCAAAAGGTTTGTTAGTAATTTTAATTTTGTTAAACACTTCAAGATATTTTCTTTCATGATAAGAGTAAACTATATAAGTAAAACAGCAATTAATTTTTAGTAAGAAATTGTCAAAAAATTCATGTTAGAAACTCTTAAAAAAAGTTCCGCATAGGAAAATATCCTTTTTAACCGTGAAAGTTTGCACAGATTCAATTTGAAACTTACCCAAATCTTGAACAAATATTTTAAAATAGGTTTAATTTGCAAATAAACATTTTTTAAGCAAAATTTGCTCTTGTATGCTAAATTTCAAAGCAGATTTATTTGCACAAAGAGTAATACCACATGGTTCGCAATAAGTTTAAGGTTCTTTCGTCATTTTCTTTTCCCAGTTTGTTCCTTTGATTTACCGCTGCAAACTTTGCAAATTCTTCTAGGTTTTTCTTTTTTTTTTTGATGTTGGTGGTATATACTTCGGAAAATTTCTTACAAAAAGTCTGTCAACCGGTGTTGCAGGTCGGCATTCATTCATTACTGAACCTGCTTTTTCAACTAACTGCATAGCCATGTCTGTTATATATATCCTCAATTGTTGATTTTCAGCATTCTCACATTTTACTTTTCAATGTAAAACGAAGGAATTCGAAATAGCATAGGTGCCAACTTTCAAGAAAAAAAAGCAGGAGATTTTACTCCGGAAAAAGGGAACGTAAAATGCTCCAGATGAAAATTTATAAACCATTTCATCCTTTACATGCAAATTATTTCTTCAACATTGAAGTAACAGCCGGTTTGTTTTTTTTCAAAAATTTCTCATCAAATGCTTGATTGAAGCAGGTCCCTGAAAAATTACTTTTTGCCAAAAGCAAGTTCTAGACTTTCACTCGACAATGTTAAACGAAATTTAGTTGGTTTTTTCTTTACGATGCTGAAAACTCTTGCACATTATGCGTTGCTTTGCGGAATAGATAAAATATGTAAAATCACATCAACAAGTTCTTTAAATGGGTACTCTCCCAATGGATTCTTAATTTCAGCTATTCTAGCGCAGTTAGTATCGATTCTTTCCACTGATTTAATATCTGCAGGAAGTTCAGCTCTTTGGAGATTTGTAAAAGCAGTCTGGAGGGCTTCAACTCTAGAACTGCTAATTTCCCTTTTAAAAAATATTGGGAATTTTTCTAGAAAAAACTTAATGCTAGAAAAAGGAGAATTTTCGACATTCTCCACATTACATACTTCAGCATTAATTAAAACCTCATCTTTAAATGGGAATTTGTGCCCCATGTAATCACATACTTTTATGTAAAATTTTCGAACATAATTATAAAATTGTTTCTTTTCTTCACAAACCAACTTTTGAACAATTTTATCAGTATTTTCATCAATTTGTAAATTTGAATCACCAAGTTAGTTACTAACAGTATGATAACCAACTATTAAAATATCAGCACTTTGTTTGATAATAATGATTTTCACAAACTTGGACAAAACCTGCCTAAATAGTTCAATGAGCATAACTTTTGATTTATAAATTTTGAGGAGCTTGTGATTGAAATATTATTTTAAATTCATCAAATAGAGGGTTAATATATGATACAAATAAACAATATGCCTTCTTTACATCTGATGACAGAACATAAAATTGTTGTGTATGGTTGGGGCTACTCAAAAAAGGCAAGGCTATCAAACAAGAGAATCCCCCCCCCCCCCCAAAAAAAAAAATTGTGAAACAATAAACCAAAAGATCGTTAAGCGATAGCCTAAAATGCGTTGACTGTGTCCCGTAATAACGCCAACTTAAAACATGGTTTTGCTGCGGCTGTGAATTTAAAAAAAAAAGGTTTAATTAAAGGATGACTTACCCCGTATGGCGTGATGTGTATTGGCACAAAAAGGATCAAACTATTCTCGAGTCCATCCCTTTTATGTGGGAAAGTGGTGGTACATATGTCACACAAAAAATGGCTCTTCCGAGCATCACGAAATCTTACACTATACCAAAAATATAAAGGACCACAAATTAGTGATCTTTGAGTTTGCGGGAGTCAAGGAAACAGTCGTCCACCTCGAACTTGTGTTGGGCATCCTGGTCAGTCAAGTTGGCTGTTAGGCTGAACATGATTCGAGCACGTGGAGGGCGAGCAGTTTTAGAAAACTTTTAGTCATTCCTTCCTCCATAATGGACATATCCCAGCCTTTTCCTGCTGCATTTCACTCCATAGTTTCACTGTATGAACCCTTCATCACCAAACAGATTTCCTCCTTTTTATGTGAGGGTCAGACTTCGATTTTCCTTGGAGCTCCTCCACTCACGTCTGTTCGTGGCCACGGTCTTTCCTAGTCTACTCTCGATAACTCCCGAACGACATTCCTCCTTCTTGCACGCAGTTGACCGCTCTCGAACAGCTTTTCAGAGTCATTCGGGCGTCATTGCTAAGAACCGACAGCCAATCAGCGGCCGGCCTCCCCAACATAGTAAAAACATGGCGGCTAGCGGGAAGCTGCAAAAGATCTACCAACAAAGTCGCAAAGGACGAAAAATGGAGGGAAACGACTGTTTTTTGATATAAAATAAATGAGGAAAGTAGGGCAACACTTGAGAAGACATGGGCAGGGCCCAATCCAGGATTTTTATCTTACGACCTATTTTTGTGAATATGTTTAATTGTTATCCTATTTTTGTGAATATACTTCTTGTTTGCTATTTTTTCACAGCACATTTTAAGTTATTTAATTTTGGACAAAAAACTCATGTCATTGTTACATTCATAATATTATTAAATAATACAAAAAGAATTTACATTGTCAAAAAAAAAAAATTATAAATTACTAACACCATAAAAACACTCAAAAAAAAGTAATAACTTACCTGAGTAATTGTGAAGACTTATTTTTCTTCCTTTCATAACAGTAAACAACCTTAAATTCCACTTATGAATAGAAATAAAATAATTGTTCCAGTTTATTTTTGAATTTTCCTTTTATTTACATACATTTTCTATTACTGAACAGCTAGGAAAGGACTGCTTTTGAAATGATGCAATTGGAAGAATAAAAATGCAAATGAATCCACTTTTCATTGAAATAACAAAAATGAGTTTCTCAAATTAAATATTTGTTTATATATATATGTTAAATATATTCTATGGTAAAGAAAGCACATAACTTTTAGCTTATTTGAAGGAGTGGGACAAAAAATTAGTTAATAAGGGCATGGAATCTTTTTTTTTTTTTAATGATCTCTTCTGCATTAAAAAAATTAAAATGATAAATAAAACTAATGTATGATATATCTGAGAAATCTATTAGTCTTGTGATGCAGGGGTCAATCTAGAGAGAGAAATTAGGTCCGTTAAAGGACCCTTCACACAATTCAGGCACTCAAAAAAGGACCCTTCACAAAATTCAGTCATTCAAAAAAGGACCCTTCACAAAATTCAGAAACTCAAAAAGGCATTCTTCACAAAATTCAGTCACTCAAAAATGGACATTTCACAAAAATCCCATACTCAAAACCGACTCTTCACAGAAATTCGAGTTTACGAAACAATTGGGAATATTTTTTGCCGTAACTATTTTTCACAAAATTAGGAATTAGTTTTCATGAAATTCTGAACTATTTTTCACAAAATTCCAAACACAGGACCTTGGTCAAATATTCTGGATTGACCCCTGTGATGTGGCAATATCAAGCAAAAAACCACTTGTCACAATTTAAAAAAAGTTCTCTCGTACCTATTAATTTTCATTCAAAAAAGAATTAGATCAGTAAAGCTCTGCTAATTATCTGTCAAATTTATTTCCATGATATGGCCAAAAAAAGAGGGGGGGAGTTAAAAAATAATTCTGCGATTTTCAGTACCTTTAAAAATGTTAAGTATCTGAGCAATTTGCTCATTAGTCAATTTCTCTGGGCCATTAAGTATGATATTCAAATGCCAGTTCAATGATTTTTGAGAAAGACTACTTCTTTGTTCTGTACGTATCAAATTCCTCCTTGAAAAGTCTTTCTACACATGCTGTAGAAGATGGAATGATTACACATAGGGTGAGCAACTTCATGATATTTGGGAACTCCTCCCAAATAGTAGACTTTTTCTCCAAAATAGATAATAAATCTAAAGGTGTCATCTTTTTCCCTAGGATTAGATTTGCCTTTGCTTTCTCATTCTTTCGAATCAAAAGCTTTGCATTCTCCATTCTTTCAATAGAAGAGGTCAGCCCAGCTTCTTCAATCTCTGTGAAAATTCATTATTTGCTATTATTTCATCAATAAATGGTGAAGATTCTGATATCTGACCTTCGAAATCAGCAGTTTTTTTTTTTTTTTTTTTTTGACCGTAGTAGGAAATCAGATCTGACCATTTTTTTTTCAACCAATTCCTTATGAAAAAGGTCATCTTCTTTGGACTCTTCTAGAAAAACATCGAAAGCCAATAATGGTGATCCATCGCTTATTTTAAAAGCTTCTCTTATTTCATTTTTAAAATCTGCAAAAAAAAAGGTTGAACAAATTTATTATCAAATTCCACAAGAACATTATCTGTTATAAAATACTTCTGATTTTTCCGCAACTTGTGACTTTCGACCAGGGTTGCCAGATTTAAGAACAGCAAATACGGGACAGGTTTCAAGAGGTGAAGGTGGGGGATATTTTTTTGATTGAGGGCAATTACTGGTTTCGGTGTATTTTTGCGGGGTAATAAAAAAAGATATTTTAATAGCTTTCGGAAGATTCCTAATTTTACAGATGAACCTATTTTTGGTTCTATTGCTCTAACTCAAAAAATAAAAGGAGTAACGAAGTTTAGTATACAGATAGACGTTGATCGGAACAGGTGCTAATTATAGTTTTGTTACTTCAGTTCACTACAAGAAAAACGATGCAATCAAAAAAATTTTCTTGTTAAATGTGACTACTTTATTTAAAACAGAAATGAAAGGAATCGTGGAGCGAAACTTTTCTTAATGCCACAGCAACGAATGCAGAGTAAAATGAAGTCAATGAGAACTGAATAAAATAGTTTTAATGTGCCATTTATAAACACGTGGATTTTACAATTGATCAGACAAGGAATTAAACCTTATAATTTGAACAAGGCAAAAAAAAAAAAAAAAAAAAACCCTCAAATTCTAACCTTTAATGATTATTATAATGCAATATTCTGTCTTCAAAAACCATATTTGCTATTTCATTCTAGTCAAACAATTATTTTCAATTTTTTTATGTGTCTTGTACTTATGTGTAATGAATTCATAGACACACTAAGTTCTGCTTTAATTAACTGAACAACATAAATCCGTTTCGTACTTCAGTCCACTTCAAATTCATATGTGAAAATACTCGTTCAAGCGATTTTGTTGCTCTCAGGGAAAGTTTTTGGAGTAAAAAAGTTTGCTGTGTATTTTACAGATGCAACAGTAACTTAACTTTTCTAATGCTTGACACCCTGAGAATGTTGAGACACACCACTGCGATATTCATGAGCAACAGAAAAATCCTTGTTTCAAATAGTGTAGCATACTTTTGCTGCATTTCTAGGACAAAGTATCAGCCAATTGTTTACCTTCATCCACTCATATCGAAACACACATAATCGTTTTTCCGGCAAATCACTTTCCGACTATTTATGTTAAATCTAAAGAATTCAATCGCAACAGAGCATTAAACAGAGTGCAAAATCGCAACAGCGTCAAATTTCTCCCATCAAAGTATGAAAATTGTTTTCATTGCGATTGACGACGCATGTGTGGAGTCCAACATTTGTCAACAAGTAAAGAGGAAGTTCCCATTTGTTGTTTTGCTTTATTTTATTTATTTTTTTCTCCTTGAAATAATGTTTCGTTTTATAAAATATTATTGGCTAGAATACGGGACTTTAGCCGTCCCGTATGGGAGTTCCCCGGGACACGAGACAATTTTTCAAAATATGGGACTGTCCGTTGAAATCTGGGACGTCTGGCAACCCTGCTTAAGACTGTTCTTTCTTCTGCAAAAAGCAAAAAACTCTTTGCTTTTACTAAAGTAAGTTGCTTTCTCCAAATTCTTACATAGGTCCTCTGCTTCCAGAACAACTGTCTCCACTTTGTTTTTGATGCAGCTGAAGTTAATTGTGCCTTTTTGGAGCCATAAATTTAGCTTGTCTGCAATGCTTAAAAAATCAGCTGAAAATAAAATTGTCAATAAGACATCAGCATACAATAATTGCTCTCTGACCCCTTTAACTTCGGATTCTTTGGTCTTCTCAAATATTGCGTCGAGAGTTACCGCAATTTCTTGAAATCTCGATGCTACTCTCTGACAAAGGTGCAGAAAATATTTTTCCTTCCAACATTTCCCCCAATCTGTACGAAAATTTCCCCAAACTTTAACGATATATGTTTATGTATAAAAAAATTAATTTTGCATCACAACTGACATACCACAGTAAAATAGAAGTCAAAAGTGTTGCACTGAGTACTCCGCAGATATTTAATCAGCAAATACTCATATGTGAGGAGAAAGAGGCCAGAAAATTGATAACTGCTAGAGAATTGATTGAATATAAACTTACAGTATGCAATATTTTATTACATAGAGTATACATGTAAAAACATTACTACTGTTTGACTCATTAAATATGACTACACCCCAGTAACGATTCCTGTTCACAAGTAGCGGCTGACTTCTAACGGAAAAGCAAAATATGAAATGATAATCGTTGTAAAAAGAAAAAATAATTTAGGATGTATGCTTTTCGATTCTGTTTTATTTTTCGGAAAACATTTTCAATCTTGTGGAATACTTTATATTGAATCAGCAAAATTTCCCCAAACAACCAAAATTTCCCCCAATCTAGGATCGCCGGATCGGACATATTCTGCACCCCTGCTCTCTGACATGCATGACCATGGGACAACCATCTAGTTGTTGAAACTTTCAGCATTTTCAGCGACTCAATATTATATACATTTTCTTGGATGTTTTTTAAAATCTGATATTTTTGTGGGCTGTAATGGAACATTTTCCACAATGAAACCAAGATAACATCTATACACTTTAAATTGCTATATTTTTTTAATAGATGAGTAAATATCAGTGCTAATCGATGGTTTTGGCAACTTATATAAATGCAATGTGGCGAATATTGCTTTATCCTGCGTTGTGGCCCAGTTAGCTCACCACTCATTACATAGGCACCGTCTAAAGATATAAAGAGACACTTAGAAAGTCAATGCCTTTTGCAACCATGAATTGCTCAATTGTCTGCATGATGTAGGAAGCAGTTGTCTGGGACAAAGATATAACCCCAAGACATACTTCTTTCATTTCTCCATTGGGAATTTTAAATTTGGCTATTAAGGCCAACTGTTCTCTCTTAGCTTTATCCTTGCTTTCATCTGCAGGTAACGCATATGAGTTGCACGATTTTAACATTACCAGTGAGCATTCTTCGATATATTCAGATATGCAACCTAAAAAATTTTGTACAGAAAAGCTAGATAGATAAGTTGCATTTTTTGCACAAGTATCCAAATGTAATTTTATATTCGCATCTTCAAGATCACAGCCTAAAAATTTGATCACACTTTCAAAATTATCCGACACAGCCCACTGCTTCTGCACCAAAAAATATATCCCTCTTATGAATTTTGTCAAAAAAACAGTATTTTGCTCCTTTTTTTCTTCTGAATCTTTACTTCCTTTTTCCTTTAATTTCTGCAAAACGGACACCTTGGATACTGTTGTTGCACCTACTGAGTTTTGGTGCATTTTACTCCATTGACCTAGTTGGATGCCCTTGCAAATTTACTCCGTTACCCAAGGTCCTTCTTTCGAATTTATAACCGAACAAATCTTGCACAAAAATCCTCCTCCTCCTGAGGATTTGGTCTTGAGGTCTGAGGCCTTGAGGTCTGAAACCATAATAGACCCAACTTTTGCATTTTTCATACTTTGAAACATTTGTTGTAATAACGACTTTTTTTTTGCTTCCTAGTACTTGGCTCATTTGGGGTACGTGCATTTTCCACAATTTCACAGTCGTCACTAGCGGCAGTGGCACATTTTTCGACGATTCCAGAATTTGCTGTACTGTCAATCGAGTTTTCTTCACCGTTTTCTAAGGGGCTTGAAATCTTTTCGGCTGAAGCATCGTCTGAAGCACTTCGGTCATATGACACGCTGTCATTTTGGCTAGCTGCTGCATTATTTCTTGCCCTCTTAGTTCCAGATCGACTTTTGCCACCATTGAAAAAGCCCTCGATAGATTGCATTTGCTGCCTGTCTTGCAGTCTTAAACCTTTGACATAATAATCTTTATGTCGGGAACCTCCAGCTCCAGTAGCTGGTCGTCCTCGTTTTGACATGATTTCAATTAAAAAATCAACTAAATTAAGCACTTAATTAATAATGTAGCTCGTATTCAAAAACGCGCAACGCACATTGTTTGATCGGCGATGTAAACAAAGGACGTCTTGGCCGTCCCTTCATTTCTGTTCGTTCCGTTCCACACCGTCTTCAGTAATAACTTCATTTCACTTCGCTAATGCGGAAATGCCGCTAGTAGTGGAGCAAAGGAAAACGCATTCGATGGGAAGTCCCTTTGATGTCGTCAAAAAACTTCTTTTTCCGACCATTTTTTTAAACTATCTTTGTGAAGGCACCGCTTTTTATTTAGAATGATTTAAGATGCCGATTTTTTAATGTAATTTTTGTGAAGGTGCCGTTTTTATTATTTTATTTTTGTGAAGGTACTGTTTTTATTATTTTATTTTTGTAAAGGTACCAATAAACTGTATCAAAATCGGTCTGATTGGGCCCTGATGGGTTAACCAAAAACAACAAAAAACATGTGAAGTATCACAAAAATAATCGTTCTTTACGGGACAATACAGATTTTTTTAGCTCCACAGCCTTAAATCTTTTGTTAGAACTGTCTGGAGTATTGTTCATACTATGTAGATGTTTAGAACTTTTGTTCTTTTGACTATTTGCCACAGAAGATCCTTCAGGCACTTTTTTCTTAGGAATTGTATAAAATTCCAAGCTTGCTGGCTTCTGTTTGCAAGCAATTTGTGACTTAAAAAAAGCTACAAGTGGCTCCCATTTAGCGAGAAATCTCTGCAAGCACTTTGTTGTTGACAACCATTGAGTCGCCACATGTTTCAGTATTTTTTTCGCACAATTCTTGAAACACATTTAATTTTTCCTTTCTCTCAGAAGATTTATCTAAATAATAAAAGATGTTAACCAAGAGTTTATCAATATTTAAGGGCAGGCAAGCAGCTCCTTTTTCAGCAGCCAAATTCAATAGGTGGCATATGCACCCAGTAACGATAATACTTTCATGTCTTTCTTTTATGAAAGCTGCAGCACCATTCTTCTTACCTATCATGACAAAAGTATTATCTGCTGAAAATGCTACACAGTTCATAATAGGGATATCAAACTCATATTTTTTTTTTTAACATCAGATAGGCAATGCTTTGTCCTATGCTGTCTCCTTTCAGCATGGGAAGTGCTAGAAGCGAATTCTGGACTTCCTTGCTGTCCTTATCAAAGTAGGTTATAACCATAGGAAATATTTTGGCATCTGAGTCATTAGTACCGTCAGTTTATAAACTAAATGCTTGCTCCTTCAAAGCGTTAATTAAATGAACTTTGAGTGTGCTTCTCAAATACAGAGACAATAGCACTGATTTTCGTCCTTTCAGAACCTTATTTTTTGCAATATCACTGTCCGGAAACATTTTCCTAAAAAGGTTCCCTGTGTGATCTGCACAATTTATTGCTGTGGTGTAACACGCATCATAACACATATACATCACAATTCAGCATAACTCTTTTATTTATTTTCCTCGGCAGCTTTGCTTGTACAACTCCTTTTACATACTATATTTATTTTTCACGAGAGATCTCTCTTACCAAATTATTGAATCAACCATTAAACATCTATTTTAAACATTTTTTTCATATTCTTGATACTGGAGACAAAAACTAAATGAAAACATAATGTTGACTCTTGGGGAGCATTTAAATCGAAGATTGTTCCTGATATATTGAGTTCTGAATTGTGGGTGTCTTGGAAAGTTAATAGGGAAAAAAGAAACACAATCTCTAGAGAACGGAGCTGGAGAGATTTGCGGCACAACCCGACAAAATGCTAATCAAAAAGAAACACGTTCTGCAGGACAAGGTGACGTGAAATTTAAGTCTCTTGCAGAAACTGGAACTAATTATAGTGATGGGCGATGATAAGACTTCTGGATGTTGGACGAGATGCACTGGAAACAATCCTCATAATGCGCAATGGCGAAACTTCTGGACACTGAACAATATGAAGGGCGACATGTTACGGCGATAGGTATGGAAGACGGCAGCAGACGTTTACTTCTATGAGCCGCTCGCAAGAGAAGAAGCAAGACTTTAAGACATATTAAAAAGGGAAGGCCTTCGCGGCAAATTTACATCAATTTTGCATGTAGTAGCAGGCTGATGAGGAAGAAGAGGATGCTGTATTTTCTGGGGCTTAAGCCCCATAATTTTCTTTACGTGGGGGCCTGCATCGCCCTGCCGTTGTTAGCTCGTATGGGTATTTCCATCGTCGTCCTTCTTGGAGAATCGATCTCCCGATCTTCGAGAGGCAATCTTACATGTCCAAGAGAGCAGCGCACAGGGGAATCTGTCTGGAAATTCCCGCGCTACAACACTAGACTCCGGCATCTGACCTTGAGCCAGCCAATCAAGGCTAGCGTCAGTTAGGAGTTAATGTCCTGAAGAAAGCGATCGGGGGTGTCTCGGCGAATAGCGTGTAGCGTGGTTCAAAGAGTGACCCAGCGGTAATTGAAAACCAAGGCGGGAAGGATGGAAAGAATTTCGAAGAGCTCCGTTCAATATGGCTAAAGATGGCGAAATACAAAAAAACGAGATTTTGAAAAAAGGGAATTAAGAAAATCGCGATTCGAAAAGGCGTTAATTTAACCGAAAATGCTCAAATTATGCATCTAAGTGCGCGGAAGATTAAGGGCAGTAAAAAGATTTAGGAGGGAAGGCGTTCAAAGGTGAAATTAAAAAGTTGTAATAAAAAAACACGGGAGATGATATAAAGCGTAAATGATAGGTTGTAAAAATGATTGAAGAACTGAAAAAAACCTAACTATGTGATGCAATATCACAATTGCCAAGTTGTGCTCAGTGATAAATGTCCGCCGCGAATAACTGACATATCATCGTTATTTTTCACAAAAAAAACTATTGATTTTTTTCCCCTTTGCCGCAACATTGTCAATATATACTTTTCTTCCGATGTGTTGAAGTATGTCTCCTCTGCCGCCGTGAGATATACTTATGTCCTTTGAACATTCTTCACAAAACACAAAATATTCGCTTTTCACCGACTTTTTGAGAAAAGGAAATTCAGTTGAATATTACACTTTGTATTTCTGAAAATATTTTTGTTTCTTAACTGATGACATGATTAACCACAGCTAAACACTCCCGAAAAGTTATCATAACCAAGTGATAATCACTCTCTTTGGAGCAACAATAACATTTTAGTCTCCGCCCAGTTGCCAGATTCGTAAACGAGTGAACACAAGGAAGTTTAATTGTCTCAAAATTACCTTATTATTGGATTTTGGAAGTAAAATTTTTAATTTTACCTCCAGTTCTTCTAGATCTTCAGCGATGACTTCCACCAATGTCAGGTTGTCTTTCAGATTCACAGAACCAGGAAGATCATAATATCTGTAAATTAACTCATTAATTACAGCTTTTGCTGAATTAATAGCTTTCAATTGAGTTCCAAGGATCGTTAAATCCTGAGTTTTTTCTTCTGGTGTCATAAAGCTTTGAATAAACTCTGAGAGCTTGCCAAGTTTGGTTTTTAGAACGCCTTGTTTTTGATTAGGCATTATTAAATCCTTTTTGAAAGTAAGCAATACTCCCGTCTGGCTCGGAAAGGACCATATAATATTGATGGCTGTTTCTAAAAGAAGAGAAGTAGACTGTAGCTTTGAATAAAAAATATGATTTTATTCCAAGAAGGCATTGGATAATTATTAGTAGCAATGAAAATGAACGAGGTTACATGCTAAAACGAGGAAGCTCGTAATTCTAACTGAACTCATAAAGCTTGGGGTGTTACCAATCGGCAGATAACAAATAAAATTTTATTCAAAGGCTCTCCTTGAAAGGATGGAGCATTTAGACCACCGACACTTCTCTTTGTTGTTTATTGTTCTTTAAGGGGGGGGGGAGACTAACTACAGTTATGACAAATTGATTTTAAAGTTCCCTTAAAGTGCATGTTAACGAAGTTTCACTGCGCTATGTTTTCCAGAAAAAGACAAATTTGCTTAGTTCTTATATTTTTCTATATTTTCTCTTATGACTGAGTGTAACATGTGTTTTACACCGCAGATGATTGTTGGAAGATTTGCTCCTCAGTTCTCTGGCTACCAACAGCAAGACTGTCAAGAACTGATGGCCTTCCTGCTGGATGGACTCCACGAAGATCTCAATAGAGTAAAGAAAAAGCCATACATAGAGCTGAGTGATGCGGATGGAAGACCTGATGAGGTAGTACATCTGTGTGTACTTGTGTATGTATGTGTGTGGATTAATTTATGTACTAGGTATCTTTGATAATGAATTATATTTACCTGATAATTCGAAGAAAGTTTTTCAAGTTAATTTGTACAGTGCCAATCTCTGAATTTGTTATGCTTGAAGCAAGCACATGTTCATGGAAGCATTGGTGCTGACCTCGTATGTACCAAATGCTTGGTTTTTGGGCTCCATTTATGATCACAGCAAAATCAAATCAAGCAAGGATATTTTTTTAAAGAAAAATAGAACAAAATCTTTTAAAAAAAATTTCCTGGGACTGATAGTAATAAGAAAATGAACCTACTTGACCAGTATGTCGATTCGTAAAAAAATTTCAAGCTGAAATTGACAAGAACAATTCTAAATATTAACTAGCAAAAAAAAAGACAAAAACATGAATTCATCAACAATATTAACAAGCAAGTCTTTAGGTAACAATTATAATCACACTAAAATCAAATAAAGGTTTTTTTTACTGAAAAATGAAAGAAAATCTTTAACTTTTTTCTTAGGACTGAAGATAATAAACAAATGAACCAAGGATTAGGTCAGAATATTGATATATAAAATGATTTTGAGCAGATGTCGTATAATTTTAAATATTTTAACTAATATGAGACAAAAACATGAATTTGTTTTACAAGCCAGTATATGTCACTAAGCCTCATGGTGGGAGAGCTGTTTCTATGATAAGTTCTTGAATTAAGTTCCTGTAAATTGTCATTCATTGATTTACCAGTTTGTTTTTTCTTTTTTGTATGTAGAGGGAGGGGGAGCTGGAAATTAATTTTAAAAATTGCCAACTTTCGGGATCTGAAGTTTGAGGTTTGGTACTGTGTTCACATGCTTTATGTTCAAAAAAGTTTTTCATATTTCTTATAGATATTTTATTTATTGGTCAACAACCAAAAACCCTTAATTAACCTTAATGTATTATTTCTTCTTACAGCTTGTGGCAAAGGAAGCTTGGGAAAACTATCTTAAGCGAAATAACTCCATTATTGTGGACATCTTCCATGGCCTGTTGAAGTCAACTCTGGTGTGTCCCGAGTGCTCCAAGGTGTCTGTAACCTTTGATCCCTTCTGTTACTTGTCCCTGCCTTTGCCCATTAAGAAGGAGCGCCAAATTGAGATCCTGCTTGTCACAAACAGCCCAGAGAAGAGGCCGCTCAAGGTATGGAAAATGTCACAAGCAGATGATTAGAATATTATTTATTTACATGAATTCTTTCAAAAGATCAGTTTTGTATTTTTGCATTTCAATAAGAATTATATTAAAATATGTAAATGTAATGCTTAGTTATTTATGATACATAATTGGCTTTGTATACTTTTTTCAAAAGGTCAATGGGGCATGATCTAAACTTAGGTACGATTGTGAATATAATGTCGTCAAATATTTAATTCTAAAGTTTAAAAAAATTTCGGAAAATGTTATACTGTATGTTGTTAAATTTTTCAGTATACCTTTTTTAAAAGATGTTGATTATTATGAAGATTCATGCCAAGTTTTGAAATAAAAGATTGATGTTTGAAAGTTTACTATAATTTACTTTTTAAGTGTTCAGCATACTTCATGTGTTCATTTGTCATCTTCCTTTCCTCAGATGAAAGTAACTGTACCGAAGATGGGCAACGTTAAAGACCTTTGTGAATCTGTCAGCCGCATGACCCACATTCCTGCCGTAAACGTGAGTGCCTACTTTTCATAAACCTTTTCTTTTTCTTTATTTTTTCTTATTAAGAAAAGAAATATTCCAAAACCCTTTTCCTTATCCATATATTTTTCCTCCTATTAAAAATTATGTAAGTTATGTTAGATTTAAACTTCATGCTGTTCTATGCACATATATAGTTAATTTTATGATCAACAAATTTTTTAAAATTTTTATTCCTCATACATTCTTTAAATGTCACCCTAGTAACCAATACTTGAGACCAATCTCCAAAGAAATTGCTTTTCACAATTAATAACAAATCTGACCGATTTTTTTTTTTTTTTTTTGGAGGGGGGGGGGGGACAAGCATTAACAAGTAATGGCTTTATATGTACAAAGTTGAAAAATAAACAATAAGTTCTGTCAAGAACTAAACGGGCCTACTTTCCCGTACATCGACATCGGCATTCTCGCATCTGATCATTATTCTCTTGATTATCTGAGACTGAAAATTATGTCAAACATACCTTTTTTGCACTTAGAGCTGATTTCGAAAAGCAAAATATAGCCCTCTCATCAGATGAAAGAGGCACGTAAAAAGTAATTAATGAATAAATAAAGTTTTGTCGCACCTTTTAAAGAGTGTAACTGTTACAGTTCCTCCGTGGAAAAAATCCTCCATCGTTTTCAAAAAAAAAAAAAACTAATAATAATAATAATAAAATAAATAAATAAAAGTACAAAGAGCATCAAAACACATTTTATCAAGGAAAGGAAAAAAAAAAAGAAAACTTGTCCGTTAATAAAATGTCTCGAATTTCACTTTAAATCCGTTGCCAGTTGTTAAATATAAATAAAGAATAAAATGTTCTCGTGAATGAAAAATTTTTGTTACAAAAAAAATCGTCTGCAAAAAAAAAAGTAATAAAACAAAAATAATAATAAATAAAATAAAACAAATGAATAAATAAACAAAAAATCGTCTGCACGTTAGTCATTTTTTTTCTGAGTCTGCATTTCTGCCATGTTCCCGGAGTCGGAGTCGGAATCAGAGTCCTCACAGAAGATTCCTCAGAAAAGTACTTTACAATCATTATTTATCAAAACCATTTTCTTACAAAGTTAGTTTGAAGGAAATCCGACTTTAAGTTCAGGATCAACATTCAACTCTGATTCCCCGTAGACGCTAATGTTAATTTTTTTTTTCTGAACGGTTCAATATTGAACGAAAAATGGTTCAAATCAAAAAGCGAAATATGGGAATGTATGGGAAAGCCTCTCCGAGATCTTTCAATCAAACAAAAGTTTATTCCATTCGGACGGTTCACTCAAAAGTTATTAGCTGGGGAAAGGTTGCTTGAACGGTTCAATGTTGAACGAAAAAATGCTCAAATGGAAAATTTAAATGCGGTAATGAAGTATCCTTGCTGAGATCCTTCGAACAACAAAAAAAGTTTATTTAAATCGGACTGTTCACTCAAAAATTATTAGGGATGACAGCTTGATTGAACGGTTCAGTGTTGAACGAAAAATTGTTCAAATCGGAAATGTAAATACGGGAATGAAGTATCCTTGATAAGATATTTCGAACAAAAAAAAGTTAGTTCAAATCGGACTGTTCACTCAAAAGTTAGCATCGCGGGACAGGTTGTTTGAACGGTTCAAAGTTGAACCAAAAATTGTTCAAATCGAAAAATCAAAGATGGGAATGAGCTGTACTCGCCGAGATCTTCCCAACAAAAAAAAGTTTGTCTAAATCGGAATGTTCATTCAAAAGTTATTAGGGGGGGGGACAGACAGACAGACAGACCGACCGACCGACACACAAATTCCCCATCTCAATACCCTACTTTCAAATTTTTAACTTGGCGATATTTTTTGGACTTGGCGATATTTTTTTTAACTTGGCGATATTTTTTGGATGCATTAAACTACTTTTAATACTTTTTTCGTCTTTCTTTTATTTTTAACGGGAAAGTAGGCTAAAAATGCATTTATAGACTTTAAAGGAAGTCTAAGTGGGAGAACAAAAGTTTCCTTTTTTAACACATTTATTTCTTAATATGTCCATTATTGTTATTTCATAAATTAGTTTTCTTCTGAATTAGTATTTTCTTTTCCAATTTCCTTAGTTCCGACTCAAGAAAATTTATATTTGTGTAGTTTCAGAAATGAAAAGACATTTACAAATGATGTTATACTACAACCTTTCAATATTTATGACCCATCTTGTCAAAGTGTAGCACTACCTCATACCCCCTTCCTCTGTGTCATGTATCAAGCTATTTTTCATAAATAAAAATGTAATGTTACACTTTTTGTTACCTCTTCCCTGTCATAAACTCCCAATTTCATTAACTCATACCTTGAACTTAATCTGTAACATCATTTGTAGGCAGCACCTTAGTGGCTTTTGAGTGAATTTTCTATCAAATATTTCCTTTTGATTCCTTAATTTTCCAAAGTACATGGAAAAAGGCAACTTATTTTCTTTTTGTCAATTGTTAAACTACAAATGCATAATGCATCAGAAATAAGTAACTAAATTCCAATTCAATTATCTGCTGTTTGCATACTTCTCTCTTTTTGCTCTGCACAATCGAATAATGAAAAGTAAAAAAAAATATTTCATTTTGAACCATATTCATTCTCAATATCTGAAACAATGTTATGCAGATTCTGCTCATGTGCTTGGTATTTTCTTTTTCAGTTAATAGTTGCTGATGTATATAATCACAAATTGCATAAAATATTCAAAAAAGAAGAAAGTCTTACTAATATCCTGGAAAGAGACGAAATTTTTGTGTAAGTTGATCTTGCATTAAATTAATAATTTTTTTTTAATTATCATACATTAAGCCTATTTTGAACATATAAGTTTGAATAATATTTTAAGTTTATACTGAGAACTTTCTTTTTGGGTTTTTCAATTTATATTGTTTGAAAGTGTCAAAAGCTCTCACATATTATAACTAATATTTTTTTTTTTTTTTTTAAAGTTAAAAAGTTGTTTTATTTTTATTCTAGATATGAAATGCCTGTTTCAAATGATACTGAAAATTCTTTTTACATGATTCCTGTCTACTTGAAAGAAAGGAAGTAAGTGGCTACTTTTCTTTTCTCTCTCTTTTCTTTTATGAGACACTTTTACATAGGTCATTCAAACAATGTTTTTACTGTCAAAATCAGCTTTTCTTTCTTCTTTTTGCAATTTTTGTAGCTATTGTGGTGTGACACACATCATTTTTGTGATGCATTTAGTTCATTTAATTTTGTCTAGCTTAAAAAAAAAAAGGAAAAGATTGATTGATGGGAATACATTCCCTAGAAATTCAAAGAAAAGTTAATTAAGTTTAAGGCCGAAACGTAAGTGGAAAGCACCATCGCGAAGATTATTTACCGCAATAACGCCAGGCCTACGACAGCCCTGGGTGCCCTTCATGTTTAAAAAATCCAAAAAAAAAACGAAAATAAAATAAAGAATGACTTACCCGGCGTTGACAGTTTAACATTGAAGAAATTCAAGGAAAACACACAAGTATCTGCACTCAGATCATCGTTTATTTCTTGGCATCTTACCTCATTTACATTTTCACAAAAACGACTTATTCAATTTTTAAAGGATCCTTTTGACAAAATGAGGAACATCTAGAATAACTTGACATATTTCGACGAGTATTTCACATATGGGCAATTCCACGGTGACTTACGTTACATTTTGACCAACCCTTTTGCATTTAGCACCTCAGTGAGAGCAAATATTGTTATACAAACCTTGTACGAAAGTTATCCATGAAAATGACAGTCAAAAGCATAATAAAAATACAAAAATATTTGCTGCATTTAAATTTTTCAAAATTTAGCAGCCAAAAATAAGGCAGTAACTTATGTTACACAAAAAGGGAATGCAATAACGTGACAGTTCGTTCTAAGGCAAATCTCTGCTCTTTCACAATTGTTTTTAGTTTGAATCATAATTTATCTTTTTTTTGGATAGTTTTAAGAAATTATTTTCACAAATTTAAAAATGTAGTTAAAAAATTGAAATTTATGGGAATTTTTAACTGAGTAACTTACGTTACAGTAACTTACGTTACAAAGTTCACTTATTAGCATATTTTTATTACAATAAATAAAGAATGAAAATTCCAGTCCAGTTTAGATCAAGATATTGTAAAATAACAATTATAAGTTAAATTCACAGAAATTTAATACCAAACTCAATGACCAATCAAACATATTACATAACATAAGACTTAAATCCATCATAGCCGCTGTTTTTAACAAGTTCAGGTAATTCAATTTTTCGTATTATGTTTTCTTTCTTGTAATAAATTTCATCTGCGTTTCTGGCCATTTCTAATTGGTTCCAACAGCAGCCATTACTTATATTTTAAACTCGTTTTCTTCAATAATCGTCACAATTCAAGGATACAATGTATTTTCGTACTTCACCACACACCATCATTCACCGGCTTTTATCTCTGTTTTTTCTTCTTGTTCCTTAAAATACTTAACTAAACGAAACCCCACAGTTTGTTAATTTCTAGTTCTTAAATGGTCATTGTCAATGTGCGGATCTTCAGAAAGTATTTTTGATAAATTTTGCTTTTTCTAACATAATTCTATACCATAAAGAGCGACTTTGAATAACAAATCTGTAATATCCACATGACTTTTCTCATACCCCTTCTACAGCGCATCTTTTCTGCAGAGTTCAGTGGCATTTTAATGCAGAATAAAATGTATTTCACCTGTAAGAGATAAAATATTTTTGTTTTTGTTTTTTCCAAAACATAATTGATAACTTTAAAACATAACAGAAGTCATTTTTGAAAAATTTATAGTACATTACTCCTAAATATTCTGAATGCAGTGATATTGTTTAGAGAGAATTAATATCTCAAAAGCCAAAAAGAAACATATAATTTATAATAGAGGTGCATTGTAATCTTATTGACAAATAGAAACATTTGAAGAAATATGGTTAATTTAAATTAAGTAAATACAGTACAAATTTTAAAGAATTCTTGCATAAATTACTCCTACTTGCCGCATAGGTTTATTTCACAATTTACTTTCATTATAAACACAAGTATTTAAGTTCTACGAGGGTAACTTACGTTACCTGCGCGTGTCGGTAACTTATGTTACACGTTTTGATTGCTGCACAAAAAATTAAACAGACAATATTTTAAAAAAAACTTTAACTATTTGCTTAACACACACTTATAAGATAGAAAATTAAGCATTGTTAATATTGCATTGCCCTTTCTTTATGCACCTCACGAACTTTAACATGTTTTTGGTAACTTACGCTACATAGCATAGTGCTTTTTTTAAATATACATAAATCACTTAATTTAGGTAACAACACTTACTTCAGCAATTCAGAATATTAATTTAAAGTGTAATAATCATTAATATTTCATTGCAACAGTTATCTAAAGAAAAAAAGTGAAACTTACCGACGTTGAAAGTTTGACCATTTGCTTCACCAAGAATAAAACATTCTAATGCCAACTTCAAAGTGCTGCCAAAACTAAAAAACTAGGTTCTAGACGGAAACTTATTTTGCATAAGACACTTTCAACCCTTTTAAATCGAAAAATATGCAAATTAATCACACTAGTTTAATTTAATTTTTTCAACGATTTTCCACACTTTCATGGAATTGCCCATATGTAATAAAAAAGGTTTACTTAAAATTCAATCCTTGTTGCATGGAGAAAGACTGTCAATTTAAGTTCTTATGGTTGAAGAGTTCGAGGAAAGTTCGGAGCTGGATTAGCAAAAGAAAAAGAACATCTTGCGGGCGAAATCGTCCGATTCGCCGTAACTTCCGATATACAACGGGGTTATTCTGCATAGAGACGATGTCGAATAAAGGGGTCAGCGGCAAGATCCTCACGTTAAAACCAGCGGCGGGAAGTGACGAAGTGGAAAATACTAGGCATCGGAGATCTGGTGTAGACTCAAAGTTGGGTCACTCGGCACGCAAGATCGCGTCAAGCATCACGATCCTACAAGTTCGGCATGATGAAAAAACCCAGGCAGATCAGAAGAGTGCTCATCGATGCCGAGCAGCGGAAGCGGAATAGGGAGAGGCACAGATTTTCACAGGTCCATTTGATTGATTACAAGGCAACGAAGAGAAATTCAGATCTGACGTTTTTTTTTTTTTATTTAAATTTTTTTTTGCGGCTTCGCCGAGCATTATAAATTTTGTAGTTTAAGTTTTATGTCGGGGCTTTCGCCTCCTCCCTCGCTGCTCTCCTCTGCCGCCATGGCAATGCCGAAAAAGACGGGAAGCAAGCGAAAATGGCCTGGAGAATTTCAAGCTCTCCGAGCGCTTCTCGTCGCAGCAAAGTCACAGAGCCAATCTGCCCAAAATTCGCGCCATCCCTTGCTATACTCAAGTTGTCTGACCTTGAGCCATCCAATCACAGCTAGCGTCGGTTAGGAGTCAATGCCCTTCGGAATGTGCGCGGGGGAGTTTCAGCGAATGGAAAAAAGCGTGGGTCAAATTTTGCCCTCAAGAACAACCCAGCTGGGGGGAGACAAGGCGAGAAGAATTTCGAAGAGCTCCGTTCAATATGGCGAAAAATGGAGAAAATGCGAAAAAACCGAAATTTGGAAAAAAGGGAATTAAGAAAATCGCGATTCGAAAACGCGTTAATTTGACAAAAAATGCTTAAATGATGCATCGAAATGCGCGTAAGATTAAGGGCTGCAAAAATTTTTAGAAGGGAAGGCGTTCCGAGGTGAAATTAAAAAGTTATAGATAGAAAAGGCGGGAGATGACATTAAGCGATCGTAAATGACAACTTACGAAGTGATTGAGAAACAGAAAAGACCTAATGATGTGATGCAATATCACAGCTATCTTCTAGTATAAATGCTCCTCGAAAACAAAGCTAAAGATTTATGCAACCATTAGAAAAGCTTGTTTCAGGGGTGATTGTGTTCCGGTATTTTACCGGATTTCCGGTATTTTCATGATCGATTTTGGTATTTTCATGCTCGAAAATACCGGAAATAAGATATTTTTAATCCAGATTTTTTTTCCCTTTCTCGAATTTTCGGTGATTATACCGATAATTATTTATAATAGTCATCATTTCGCATTTTCGATGCTTGCTATTCCTTGTTGAAAGGCAAGCAAATTACATTTCTTTTTATTTTAATTAAATCATTAAAACAGAGTTTTAAACAAAATTCCATGCTCTGTTAGTGTAAAATGTCAAGAACTTAAATGCTTAATCTCTGGCTGAATTTTATTTTTGTTACAACAATTTAAGTTTTTTAACCCATACATAACATCTTTAAATAGTATTTCACTTCAGTGTTAATAAGTATGAAATCTTTGACTCTGGTCATATTGTATTGATTAGGAGATTTATAGGTACTACATCTAGATAAATTCTTTTCCAAATTTTCAGTAACAAATGCAACTTTCATTAACTATGTTATATTAATATTTTCGCACAACCAACAGTAACTCTGTTAGACCTTTACTTTATCTTTAAAATATTTTTTGGAAATAATTTGTACAATACCAGCTCTGAAGTAACTTTATTACTTGTGTATAATTTAATTAAATGCATGCACAACATTTTGACTAAAAGCTATTTGAAACTTTTTGAATATATGAAACGTGTCTTGTTTGTTTATGAATGGCAATTTATTATTAAATATGTATAATTATAAAATTAGGCGTGCTTAAGTAACAGGGCCCTTGGTTTAAAAAGAAAAGTCGCACCCCTCGATGCTGGATCGTTGCTTGACTGAATTGTCTGAAAATAGCTGTCAATAAATAAACTCTGAGGTCCAAATTGTGGCTCTAACTGGTTTTCTCAAGAAGATGGACTATTTAACTTGTGGAAAGCAGCTTTAGTAAAAGGATATACCCATTACAGGTTTTTGTATGCAGTAACTAACAAGCGTCCCTTTTTTAAGCTACTGGGCATAAATGGGTTAATGGAAGATGGTGCTGAAACGCCCTCCATTTTTACGCTTTTTCGCAATTTTTTCCAATTTTCAAGATTTTCAGACTGAACCATTTTCTTACAAAAGATTTTTTTTTCAGTAATTCTGATTTCCCAATACATAAATATTAGTTAAAACAATTGGAAAGTTTCTTAATCGTTTGAACCTAGCAGCAATTTTGATACAATCAACTACATGGTAGAACTCATTATACAATCGGGCCGTGGTAGCCGATCGGTAAGGCGTCGGACTCGTGACCAGAGGGACCCGGGTTCGATCCCAGCCGATCAAAGATCCACTGTCTTGATTAATGGTGGCTGGGAGACATTAAAAATGTCGTGGTCACAAAGTCCTCCAAGTGAAACGATACCTCTGGGGGTGCTGGGCCAAGGGTTTGTTCGACCCTTGGTTTTGGTTCAAAAAGAACAGAGCGCTCTTCAGGGCCCTATCCCGGTTAAACCACGAGTTGTGGTAGGTACGGGGGACTCTGAAGTGTGTGAATGTAGGTTGCAGTACTAGTTATGTACATGTTGAGCGATGGTTTTCAAAAACTTTTAAGCATGCTAAAATAGAGTTGTAGAGGAACTGAGCAAAAATATTAGTATGCTTTTAAAGTAGTGGGATGCGAAGGAAATAAAATGCAGGATTTCAAGCCTTGATAAAGGTCATCTGTTCTCTATCTTAAGAATAATAGTATGTGAAACATGTAAAATATCATTAACATACTATGGGCAATTCAAACTAGTTTTTGAAGATGCATTAATTTTTCAATGAGTAATTTTTGCTGCACTTTTTTTCTCTTAAAATTTTCATAATAACAAATCATCTTAGTCATATTTTTGATATATATTTGTAAGTTACACTGTCTAGTAAGAGAGAAAGAGAGTAAAAAATAGCTTGTGTTTTACTGCAATTTTATAGATTTTTCGAAGAGTGATGTGTTTCAAAAATTTTCTTTTTTGTTCTCCTAGGCCCAAACCTGGGATGGGATATGGCGCTACATCATCTGCTCTTTTTGGCCATCCCTTCTTTGTGCCCGTCCCTGTCGAAAGTTGCACCTTTGATCAGCTCTACCAAATACTCTCGCATTTTATGAAGTGAGTATCCATTATCTTCTTTCTCATACTTTTAGAACTTGTAAAGAACACTATCATTATTGCTTGAGTGGGCATTTTAATTGAGAGTTTTGTAAATAGATATTTGTTTTTCCAGTAGAAGTTTATCTTCTTTCCTAAATGTGTGCTAAAAATACAAATATAATTGCTACTTATAATATTCTGAAGTACATTTAAGAAAGTCAGTAGACTAGGAAGTTTCAACGTAAAGGAGGAAACGTATAAGTTGGCGTTAAAAACTCTTTAAGTTACATTTGCCATGCTTCTATTAAGATATAGATTTCTACTTTTCTTGCCTTCATTTCTCAAAGCAAAGCATGCATTGTGTCTATCACTGTATTTTGAATTTTAGTTTCTTGAATTTCTAAAACCATATCACTTTCACTATTGTGTCATTCTTTACACTGCCATACCTGCCAACTCTACTGAACAAGAGTGATAATCTTATCTTTTGCACGGCGTGTTGTGCTGACTTCAGCATTGCCCATGCTGGGAGAGGTGACATAGTGAATCACTTAAACAGTAAGAAGCACATTGAAAATTTCACAAGTGTATTTGAGCCTAATAAAATTGAAACTTTTTTCCAAAAAACTTCCGATTCCAAAGTCATTCGTGCAGAATGCTTAATCATGGCATTTCTCGTGGAACACAATCTTCCATTGAGTTGTGCTGATCATGTTGGGCCATTGTTACGAAAAATTTTCCCCAATGAAGAAATTTCCAAAGAGTATAGTTGCGCCCGCATAAAAACGACCGCTATTATCGGGCACTTTGCGGCTGAAAGCAGATTTAATCTTATTGAAAATTTTTTCCGCTTTGCATTGCTACAGATGGAAACAACAAGGGCGACGTGAATTTATATCCGCTTGTTGCATCTTTTTTTCGTGAAGCGACTGGTAAAATCAGAAACAGTATTCTTTCTGTACCTGTTCTGGAGACAAGTTCTTCAGTCTCATCAAAAAGCAAAAAACAGAATTTCGTAGTTCTTTGTTTAAAGAGACATTGCAAAACACTTAATTTTGATGAAAAGCAATCTCAAAAACAAATGTTACGAAACTGAATTTGAGAAAATGTTTTTGTCTAAAGCAAAATCTTGCACATATTTGAAAAATAAGTTTTAATATTATTATGTTTATGTTCTTTTATTTTGTTTTATATATCAGTTCATCATCTAAAACTTGCCTCTGGTTGTATTTTGACTGGTAATAAATGTTTTCATTAACAAGTATTTGTTTTTTAACTTTTATTCTTCCATTTAATATTCCCATTAATTAATTTATTTTGTATGACTCGATGAAATTTCATATGATCGTATTTTGAGGGACAGTAAATTCCTAGTTTTCTCTCAATAACACAGAAAAATGCGACATTCATCTGCAACAAAAAAATCTACTGGATTTTTTTCTTGGAAGGTTGTCAGGTATGCACTGCTGTCCTTCAACTACTTAAAACTCTCCCTTCCCCCTTTTAGTATTTTGCTAAACCTATCACCGCTGTAGTTCTCCTATTAAAATATCTTAAGGATTATTTTGAAATTTCAGTTTTAATACATAAAGTTATTCATGCGTGGTGTAGTTCTATGATAATATGTGCTGAATTCTACTTTGTTCACTCTCTAATTTCATTTTCCTTGGCGCAGTTCCTAGATTACAGATCAGAAAGTGAAAACGTTTAAACACATTTTTCTCAAAGTAGTTTTTAACTTCTCGCAGTCTTGAACTATGCCAGACAAGTGATATCAGAAAACTATCAATATTCAGGGTGATTAAAAAATTGAACTCGATTTCAGAAGATCATTTTCGAAACTACTACATATTTTACAATGAGTGGTACATAAATTTGTAGGGAAATATGCTAAGTTTTTTCTTTAATCATAAATATTCAATATATGAGTCTTTTGTTACGCAACAGAAGTTTAGTCTGGGATCCAATTTGTTCCACACGCTAATATGAGTTAACTTTAAAGACAATGATTTGACAACTACCGATGCCGAAAACACGTTATTAGTTAAGCCTTTCCTTAGACCTCCTTTTAAACCTCAAAAGTTTATTAGTTAAGCCTTTGACAGAGTGATGCTACAAAATATACTGAACTGAATTATACAGATTGGATGTATGCCTTGTAACAAGAAAGTCATACATTGAGCATTTGTAACTGAAAAGAAAAGCAACAAACTTACCATATTTTGCTTTACATTCATGTATTATTTATTGTAATATGTGCAGTACTTTTGAAAATATGATTTTTTGAAATAAGGTCCATCATTTGTTGACCCTGTATATTTCTCTTTAAAATTTATAAAATGTCGTACTACAGGCTTACTACAAATGTTTTGTTTGTTTATGAAAAGCTATTCATTCCAATGTATTTGCACATACAACAATGGAAAACATGAAAATAAGTACAAGTATTCAGCATATTGTATGAATGTTTTATGTGCATCCTCTGGGTTACAAGGCAACTGAGTAATTCATTCCACACATTTGTGGCATTTTCCTGATAATTGTTATCGCTGCTGCTTGGAGCAGCGACCTTGTGCCCTTCACCTTGTGGATGGGGCACAGGAGGTCATGAACAAGGTCCATCAGGTGCGCTCAAGAAGCACTTCTCTACTGGATGAACTATCCTTGTCTTTCATTTTTCATGCTGGATATTCAAAGTATTAAACATTTGTTTCTACAAAGAATAAACCATGTAATCTCTGAAATAATTGCCCGAAACTGTACTATATTGCAAGAATCTTTCATTTACAGGAGGTATACAAAGTTTCCTCAAACAGACGAAGATTGGGAAATAATTGAGTCAGAGGAAGCGGAAAAACAGAATGGAGGTGAGCTGCATACTTGGTATTAGTGCATATTGAAAAATTGTATATGTTGATGTTGCATGGAACTCAGAATGCACATGTTCATCAAAGTTTACTATTCTTGTTTTTAGCCTACTTTCCCGTTAAAAATGAAAGAGAGACGAAAAAAGTATTAAAAGTAGCTTAATGCATCTAAAAAATATCGCCAAGTCCAAAAAATATCGCCAAGTTAAAAAAATATCGCCAAGTCCAAAAAATATCGCCAAGTTAAAAAAATAAAAAGATGAAATGAATATCGAAAAATTAAAAATTTGAAAGTAGGGTATTGAGATGGGGAATTTGTGTGTCGGTCGGTCGGTCTGTCTGTCCCCCCCTAATAACTTTTGAATGAACATTCCGATTTGGACAAACTTTTTTTTGTTGGAAAGATCTCGGCGAGTACAGCTCATTCCCATATTTGATTTTTCGATTTGAACAATTTTTGGTTCAACTTTGAACCGTTCAAACAACCTGTCCCGCGATGCTAACTTTTGAGTGAACAATCCAATTTGAACAAACTTTTTTTTTGTTAGAAAGATCTTATCAAGGATACTTCATTCCCGTATTTCAATTTCCGATTTGAACAATTTTTCGTTCAACATTGAACCGCTCAATCAAGCTGTCACCCCTAATAACTTTTGATTGAACAGTCCGATTTAAATAACTTTTTTTTTTGTTCGAAGGATCTCAGCAAGGATACTTCATTACCGATTTAAATTTTCCATTTGTTCATTTTTTCATTCAACATTGAACCGTTCAAGCAACCTTTTCCCACCTAATAACTTTTGAGTGAACCGTCCGAATGGAATAAACTTTTTTTTTTTTGAAAGATCTCGGAGAGGCTTTCCCATATCTCCATATATTATTTCTCTAAGCTGAATCCTGTACCCGGTCGAAACTCGCTTATTTCTTTATCGAATTTCAAGAAAATTTATGATTTTGAAGCTTATCCCGCGGGCTATTGACGAAAATTAGACCCACCCTCTAAAAAGTGTCAGTTCGTTTTTTATTCGAACTTCAATTTTTGGGCACAAAATTGACTCTATCTAGCGAAATAATTGTCGTATCGTCTACATTTTGATTTCATTCGAAAGATTTAAAAAAATGCGTTCTTTAGAACGTTTCTCCGCTAGCGCCGCGTAACGAGAATCTCGAAAATCCACGTTTAAGCGACTTATAAGCGATTGAAGTTTGAAAAAGTTAAATTTTTTGTTCAACTGTCAAAATCGTTACATTGTTGCTCAAATCAATTTTAAATGCGAAATTTCAAGCCAAGGCTTAGCTCGGTAAACCTTAATTGTAACTTTTATTGTTTCAAAATACTATGGTAGTTTTGCGATAACGTTAGTATTTAGTTTAGTAGTAGCCTTGGGTATTTGATTTTAATATAGGGTATCACTTTTGTAGTAGTTGTAAAAGTGAACGTGTCTTTGATCTCTTTGAAAAGTTGTCAGAACGACGGCAGTAGATGGCGATGTTGTGCAAATGAAGCCAATAAAAATTGTCGTATTAAATTTTAAGTTTAGAGTTTTTTTTTTTTTTTTTTTTTGCGGAATTCCGCACGGGTCACCTAGTATATTCCCATATTTCGCTTTTTGATTTGAACCATTTTTCGTTAAATATTGAACCGTTCCAAAAAAAAAATTAACATTAGCCTCTACGGGGAATTTAAGTTGAATGTTGATCCTGAACTTAAAGTCGGATTTCCTTCAAACTAACTTTGTAAGGAAATTGTTTTAATAAATAATGTTTGTAAAGTACTTTTCTGAGTAATCTTCTGTGAGGACTCTGATTCCGACTCCGACTCCGCAAACATGGCGGAAATGCAGGCTCAGAAAAAAAAATGACTGACTGTGCAGACTATTTTTTGTTTATTTATTCATTTGTTTTATCTTATTTATTATTATTTTTTATTATCTTTTTTTGGCAGACGATTTTTTTTGTGACAAAACAAAACAAGAACATTTTATTCTTTATTTATTTTTCTGTACCTCAGAACCAGACTAACGTAAGTCCACTTTCGTCATTTTTCGGTAGAGGGGAAAAACGATTGTCGAATACATCGTTTTTCCCCTCTACTGAAAAATGACGAAAGTGGACTTACGTTAGTCTGGTTCTGAGGTACAGATTTAACAACTGGCAACGGATTAAAAGTGAAATTCGAGACATTTTATTAACGGATGAGTTTTTTTTTCTTTCTTTGAATGTGTTTTGATGCTCTTTGTACTTTTATTTATTTATTTATTTTATTATTATTATTATTATTATTATTTTTTTTTTTTTTTTGAAAACGATGGAGGATTTTTTCTACGGAGGAGCTGTAACAGTTACTCTTTAAAAGGTGCGACAAAACTTTATTTAATCGTTAATTACTTTTTACGTGTCTATTTCATCTGATGAGAGGGGTATATTTTGCTTTTCGAAATCAACTCTAAGTGCTAAAAAGGTATGTTTGACATAATTTTCAATCTCAGATAATCAAGAGAATGATCAGATGCGAGAATGCTGATGTCGATGTACGGGAAAGTAGGCTCGTTTAGTTCTTGACAGAACTTCTTGTTTTTTGTAGAGCTCTGACTTTTTTTTTTTATTATTTGTGCTGTTTAGTTACTTTTCTTCTGTTAACGCCTGGAAATTCTCTGCTGCTCACTTTTTAAGTAAACATGAAGCAGAAATATCCCCATTGGTGTCATCAGTGCATTATTTTCTTTAATTTTTGAGTGTTCTTGCATTGAAGCACTACATCCATTGATTCTGACAGTTAAGCAGCTAAATGCAGCTTAAGAATCTTGGATACCAGTTTTATTATTTTAAAATTTCAGTTTGTATTAATTTTCGTAATTTTTCGCAGAGTATCCTTTCAATAGAGTCTCTCAATTAGAGATAAATACATTGAGGTTCCTTTCCTAACAAAGTGAATCCTGTAAAACTCCTTATTTCAAAAGTGCCTAATAGAGGCGATATAAAATATATAATTCACCTAACTGTCAAAAGAAACAAGATGCAATGCGAAAGAATGTGGATAGAAAAAATGTAGAATATCCTTATTTATCATGCTTGTAAGCAGCGTTTCAACAAATACAGCCTTGCTTACAAATAAAATCTTAGTAATAACTGTTGTTTTTAATTTTACTTTTCTGTACAATTGTATTTGTTGCTTTGATATGACTATAGTCCGGGCAAAGGGAACCTGGCAGCATTGTAAAGGCTACGAAGGACCTAATTGCACAATTTCTGATTTATCATTGCGCAGCTTCTGCTATGGTTGCCATTATTGGCTATTATTTGCTTAACCTCGTGAATATTTACTCACAAGGAGATGCACAAAAAGTCTTGCGTGTATTCCAGATGAGACAAATTAAACATAAACAAAAAGCTAGAAACTACTTTCAAATTCATAATATGTCAAAATTAAAATTTTTATGCAGCAAAATTTATAAAAATTGTTACTTTTCAGTTACATGAATCTCACTTGGTGAATTTTTAATCTCGGCAAGCATTTTTCATTTCTTTTAATGCCGCCATTATTTGTTTGAAGATACCAGATGTTATTTTGTCTTTGTGAGAACTTTTCAACTGAACAAGACATTAAATATGTTAAAACATTCCCTAAAACAAACGAAAAATCGCCAAAAAAATTTAAAAAGCAATAAAAGTTTTAAATAATTCTCTAAATAAGAAATCAAGAGATTACATAACGTGCAAAATTAGATTGAAATATTCCACCAATGAAATAAAATAGCATTGAAAGTCCAATTAAAATGTGAAGTAATTTGCCAAATAAGAACCCAAGCCATTAAATAGGATGAGAAGTTATAATGTGCATAAAAATAATATATATGCGAAAAGTTATATACATTAAAATAATCCACCAAATAATTGAAATGAGCAGTTGAAAGGAAAAACAGTCATTGAAAAACATCATTAATGAACAGTAAATGTATTTGTATGGAGGAAAAATGTCAGTGGATGTATGTTATTTTTCTATTTTCGCCAAGGTAGAAAGTTAAGAAGTCGCTTACCTAAAGCAATGCCCTAAATTCCATAAACTTTTGGCTATTAAAGATATATATATAAGACTATATTAATTTTTTGGCTTTAAAGATTTCCTCACTTTCTTGAAGGAAACCATCCTCATTACCGCCATGTATAAGAATTATTCTTAAGCCTTTTGCCTGATGGGGCTTTGAGTCCCGTAGAGAGGCCATTGAGACATGCTTGTTTTTTTGATTGAATAGTGTAATCTTGCCATACCTATTCTTTTGTGTGTCCTACATGTATCTAGGTTTTGTCTGTGTAGTAAATTTGACGCCCCTGAGAACCGTACCTTTGAATATTCCTTAAATATTTGCGGTACCACTGTTGAATGTCATCTCTTTCTATTAATATTGAAGAGCGAGTTCTTCTATATATGAATCCCAAGTCTTATCATTATATTTCTTACAGATCTAATTGAGAGATTAGGAAGTTTGTTATTACACCGGTCAACACAATTTTTGAGTCTGGCTTCTGAGTATGAAATTTTATTTGGTTTTATGTTTCTAATAAAGAAAAAAATAATTTTTTTGATCAAAGTTTGTTTTTGTAGAAATTAGGTTTTTTTTTTTTTTTTGATTTTTAAGAGAAACACAGGATTTTTTCAATGACACAAGTGAAAAAAATGTTTTCCAAGCATCAGGTTTTTAAAACTTAAATATAAGAAAAACATAATAGCACAAAAACGTAAAATAATGAAAAGCCAAGCTCAAAAGTGAGTAATTTTAGTAGTTTTCTTATGTTGATATGGACTTTCTCGTATTAAACACCAAATATAGTCTCCCATCATATTTTCGTTATACTGCCCTTGATAACGTTGTTCAAAATCTCTCATATCTTGGTGAAAACGCTCTCCTTGCTCCTCAGAGTAGGCGCCCATATTGTCTTTAAACTGATCCAAGTGAGCATGCAGCATGTGAAGTTTGTGAGACATTCTGCAGCACATAATTTTAAAACTTTTAATCATAATTTCAATTAGTTCTTTGTAATTGCTAGCTCTGTTGTTTCCTAGAAAACCATTCACTATTGCTTTAAGACTTTTCCAAGCTTGTTTTCCATTGTCATTCACTAGTTCTGGGAAATCATCATTGTTCAATATTTTTTTTATTTGTGGCCCAACGAAAATACCTGATTTAACTTTAGCTTCAGACAATTTTGGAAAGAATTTCTTTAAGTATTCAAAAGCTTCAGAATTTTGGTCAAGAGCTTTTACAAATTGCTTCATCTGACCCAATTTTATATGCAGTGGAGGCATCAATATATTCATAGGCTCTACAATTGGATCCCATTTGACATTATGCTTTCCAATCTGAAATTCAACTCGATCAGGTCAAATTTGCTGGTGGTAATGGACTGCATCCGCTCTGCTATCCCATAAGCAAAGGTGACATGGATATTTAGTATAGCCACCTTGGATTCCTGCCAGAAAACTAATCAGCTAAAATCTCCTATTATTGGCCAGTTGTATTCTGTATACCTTAGTTTCTCCAGCACCATTTTTACACTACTGCAGGGTTCGTACGCTCCTTACAAACTCCTTATAAACTCCTGCTTTTTAAAAAGAAAAAATAAGGGCCCTTAAAACTCCTGAATTTTGACATAATCTCCTTACAAACTCCTTATTTTTAATTCTGTGAATGCAAGCCCTTGAATATTTTCTTCTACTACTAATCCCAAGATTGTGGTATTTCTTCACGTGTTAATACCGGAAATCTACCGTTTATACTCGCGTATAGGTCGATCTCGCGTATAAGTCGACCCCCCTACTTTTTAAAGGAAAATCGGGAATAAATCGAAAACCCGCGTATAAGTCGAGACCACCCTTTCTGAAACGATCGGGAACGTTTTTCCGCGATTTTTGAATATAAATGTTTTGATAAAAAGGAAAATGAAATGCACTGAACATTCTGGAGTTTTAAACAGCACGATTGTTTTTTTTTTTTTTTTTTCACAAAAACTTCATTTTTACGATCGCGATTTTTGTAAATCGGTACCGATCCGGGAACGTTTTACCGCGATTTTTGAATGTAAATGTATAGAAAAGAAGGAAAATGAAATGCACTGAACATTCTTGTGTTAAAAACAGCAGGATTGTTATTCTTTTTCACAAAAAAGGTTCATTTTTGCGATCGCGATTTTCATAAATCGGGACCGATCTGGGAACGTTTTATCGCGATAATTGAATCAGGGTTGCCACAGGATACTTAAATGCTACTTTTTGCTACTTTTTTGGTCACATGCGACTTTAGCTACTTTTTTATGCAAAAACAGGCCAAAAAGCTACTTTTTTTCACTGAATCTGCTTTTTTGGAAACTTCACCCCCCCCCCCCCCCCCCAACTTTAGTTTTTTTTTTGAAACACCTGGAGATTTCCTTTCACCCATGGTTTTAAATCATTTCCATTTCAAGAATAAAACCTTGCCTAAATAGACATTATGGACTGCACCAATCCACTGCATCGAATCAACAAGTTGGGCTTGGCTTAAGTGATAAGAAAACGAAAGTCGATCTTGTATGGAACTGATTTGCATACTTCGTACGTTACCGATATGTTAGCTTTTTCGGAAGCTGAAACCTTAATACAGTGCAGATCTTTGCATCAACCTCGACTGGGTACAGGGCAGCTACAGTGCGATGCAATACTTTAGACAAAATGCAAATATATGAAAAAAAAAAAGAAAACTAATCAGCGAAATGCTTTCAAATTACTACTGCGGGTAGATAATATGTCCCAAATACGTGTCTGGAGTTTTTAAAAATATAACCAAAACGAAAGTCGGAAATTACAAAAGACATATTTTTTTGCTGTTGCAAAAGTTTAGA
>JAXGGA010010923.1:0-44690 GCA_038373865.1 Uloborus plumipes
AACCTTTTAAATTCCACTTAAAGTCATGTTAAAGTTTAAATCAATTCGCCAAATAAATATAAGAGACAGAAAGTTAAGTAAGTAACAGGAGATATTAATTATAACAAACACCGTCATCTTTATATATATAGATATAGTAAAACAGAAAATAATTGTCAGTTTCACGGTCTACTCCTAAAGCAAAAAGTATTGGCTTATCTAAGTTGGCATGTTTTGATTGAAAAAAAGAGCAAAGTCCAACTTTGACCTCCCAAAACGGAAAGAATTTTTTTTTTTTTTTGCAAAAATAAAAAAACGCGTGTTTAATAATTTTAAATAAAGACCAAATTCTGAAATTTTCAGCAAAATCAAAAATGTTAAGTTTCTTGACTGCCTGATTTTCCAAAAAAAAAAAAAACGGCTCTTAAATATTATAAGTTTCACGGTGAGAAGGGGGCCCGGAGACCGACCGGACAAGGGACCGGTTTTAGCTCTCGGCGGCCCTGGATAGTTACGACATCATAAATCCGCCGCAGATTTACGAAATGACCAAAGAGGCTTACACTGATTGGGACAAATATTCGTTGTATTTTCAAACTTATTTCTTTTGTAAAAAAAATTAATAACTTTTTCCGTATTTGTTTAAACAAGAATTTAGCAAAGCAAATGTTTAGTAAATTATGACGATATAATTTTGAGTCAACAACTAATTATTCCAAACACATTCAGGATCGGAAGAATAAAATTCCATTTGAGGCTATATTTTCACTTTCACCAACCTAGTGTTAATATGATGACAATGCCAGGTCATGGCATTTGGTACACCTTATGAAAACGAAAGCAGTTCCCTTGTTTGTTCTTCTTTCGAGAAAAAAAAAAAAAGAAAAAATGCCATCAGCCGAGAAATATTACGAAGGCCACTCGAATGTCATTCTTTTATCTTCTGACCTGTGACATCGAAATCATTGCGCAACAGAGTTCGTCCCACAAATCCGATTCTTGGGTTGTTTATAGCTGTGTTTATGGTTTGGCAAAAAAGGTAGCAAAGTGTGTAGCTCTTTCTTCGGAGTTCTGTTTAAGAGACAGTATATTTCGCCAATCAATTAATTTCTTTCCACAGAAGAGCGCCAATGAGAAGAACTAATTAGATCATAGAGAGCTCAGATTTCAGAAAAAAAATAGTAAAATGGCGTTTTGGAAAATCCACTTTTTTAGCAATTTGGAGAGAGAGCACATGGTTTGTAACAAAATTACGCAAAGATGTATTCCAATGTGACATGAAATGAATCATCCTTAATTTAACGCCTACCAGGAAACGTAAGAAGAAAACTTCATATGCAAATCAAAGACGTCAAAACCCAGAAAAGGGAGATAAGGGCAGAAATCGGGATGTTGCAGAAATATCTTGCTCCTTTAATTGTTTTGAACAGTGTAGTATGTCATTTGATCCGACATAGTGGTTACACAATTTGTATGAACATAATAAAGAGGTTTTCGAGAAAGAATTTTGAGACGTCTGCCTCTTTAAAAAAAATCTTTCCTTATGCTCTTCTAAACAGCGTGCGGGCTTTCTGGCTGCCAGTCAAGGTTGCGTTTTTACTGCGCGTCATATTTTCACTGGTAAAAATTGTGATTTTTAAATCATTCTACGGCAATTAGAAGCTTAAACCTGTCGTAAGAAAGTCATATCAATGGAAACCTCTGTTTTTTAGCGTTACAATGGTTTTTAAATTTTTATTCTACTGTAATTAGATGATAAGTTAGTCATTTGCATGTAAAAACTTTTCGTTTCTCTCGTACTTAATAGTTTTTTAACAGATCTGTACGTCGCACAGTGTTTCGATTAATGTTAGCTAGCTGGACAAAATTATTTTTCGTCATTTTTACATATTTATGGATCAGTGTTCAAATTTGTTCCGTGTTCTTCCTACAGAAGTAGAACATTGAAATGATGTAACGGACAGGAAAAATAATTGAAAGAAATATTATGTGAAAAATATTTTTTTTTATGAAGGAAAGAAAGATCGTCCCTTAAAAGTTACGATAGACCCCAGAGGGTACATACTTTTTTTACTAAATTTTTTTCTACTTACGATATAATATTTAAAAAGACATTTTATAAGAAGAAATAAAATCAGCAATTACCATAAACTGAGAAGCTGGGAATAACTTTGAAAACTTAGCTTTTTTTCTTCAGATTGTCAACAATGTCATTTTTGACGAAGGTCATATTAAAACTGCTACAGAACACACTTAACAGTGGTTATGTGCTGCAATCTGTTAATAACGAATTGAAACAATACCAAGGTACTCATTGAACACTATTATTTGGTTGAAATGTTCATTTTGGGGAAATTCAGACCCTTTTTTGGACCGTCCCTAAAAAGGGACGCTGGGCATTAATGGGTTAAAACAGGCGTATCAAGTTTAGAAATTTAACTTCGCCTCCATGGAAATCATACGAAAGGAAACAGCTCCACTCTTTTTTTTTTTTTTTTTTTATGCACTGCTGTTGAGTCATTTCATTTATTTTATGGTTGTCGAATTAGGCTTACTTTTTTCTGAATATCCATATCTCAATTATTTCTTAACGTTTTCTAACAAGTCTAGACATGCATAATAGAGGACAAATTTCTGAAGAAAAAGTTGTTCTTTCTGAACGCTAATTTTGCAATGGGGGAGTTTCCTTCAGTCAAAAGTTCTACTTTTTGTTTCTGAAATTGATAGAATGATGTGAAAAAATAACATGGGCTAGGAAAATATTGTAATTTTCCCAACAGTTTATTTTTTATTAATTTTTTCAAATATCCTACCTTGAGTTGTCCATTCGCAGGAATTGGTGACGTCACGCCCTCGTCATTTCACTAGAACCAATTAGATTTCGCGCTTACGTGCACCACTGACGTCATGCGCAGTTGTTTTTTTTTTCTTTTTTTTTTTTTTTTTTTTTTTCGGAATAGCATCTGCGCATCGGTTAAAATAATTTATAAAAAAGATATAACTGCGTCAAAAAAATAAAAAAAATGGTCAATTCCTATGTTTTGAAGCATGTTCTTTCAGAAAAAAAATATTTTTGAAATTTCGGAAACTCCCTCATTGAATAATAGTTTAAGCACACACAATAATAGTTATAGCACAAAACAATTTTACCCGTTTGCATTTAACCATTGTTGCAAAAGCAAAGTGGAAAAAAAGTCCGTAGCGCCGTGACTATGACAATCTAAAGAGGAAAAGTGCGGAGAGTGGGAAATTAATTTCGCTTTCAGAAGCCAGCTTATCGTTACACAGGGTATAGCTCTAGGGCAATAACATACAACACAGTACTTAACGCTACTGCCTAATTACATTTTGTAACAAATTTTAACTCTCATTGTACACTGGAAGAAAAATGAAAAATGCAGAACTGTATGTACTCCAGGAATAGCTACGTATTACGTAGTAAGTAAAGCAGAGAAAATTGAATGAACTTCTGGAAAGTACAACGACAACACAAAGGTGAATTAGTTTTTCTGAGGAAAAACTCACTTTAACTTGTTTTAAAAAATCTGGTATGGGTCCCACACTACTTCCTTTTACGTGTAAATTTCTTTGTAGATGCCTTAGTGTTAAAATAGTGCTAAGAGTTAGCAAGATAACAATTCGAACATTTACACCCATAGTTTGCCACGAAACAATGCAAAACAAATGTTTTACAATCATTCATTTTCTAAATATCGCCGATTTTAACATCATTCAGTGGATTTTTTGCAAAATATCGCCAATAGCGCCAAATTAAACTCAAATTCTAAAAATATATTTTTTCGCCAAATTTGTCGCCAACTTGGCGACATGTCGCCAAGTTGGCGTCAAACACTTGGCGGCCAAAAGCTTGGCGATATATCGCCAAGTGGTCGTGCCAATTCATCTGCATTGAAATTAACACTGATTTACCCCAAAAAAGGGGAAAACACCCCCTTGGGGGCATTCGAATGCAACAACAAGGGGAGGTGCACAACTAGACCATCCTCAGAGCCTACATACCAAGCTAGAAGTTTCTACGGCATATAGTTTTTGAGTTATGCGCCCCACATACATACATACCATCCGCACACACGTATATACAGACGTCACGAGAAAACTCGTCGTAATTAACTCGGGGGTGGTTGAAAATTATTTTTCGGCTGCTTATATGTTGGTAGGTACATATGCACGTGCTGACAGGTCGAAAAAACTCCTTCACATTCATTCGATGGTGAGCAAAATCAAAATTTAGACTCAAACTTGAGTGATTTTTTTTTTCGCGATCACAATACTTCCTTTACTGCGTAAAAGGAAGTAAAAATCACTGATTTTCGAAATGTGCGTTCGAATTTTTATTGTATTGTTACATGTATTGCTGTATTTTTATTGTTCTGTATAATTTTATTATTTTTCAATACAAAATATTAAAAGTTGCTAATATCAAAAAAAAAAAAAAAAAAAAAACTGGATCAAATCGTAATTGAAAGCAGGAATACTTAACAACTATACTCCCACGTACCATCACCGAATTACATAAAACTTTGAGTTTTACGAGATTGAGATTAAAAAAATGATAGTGGTCAGTGTCACGTAAGCCCAAAAAAGTTGTTGAACAATTTGGCGTTTTTGGTGGCCACTTGGCGCGATGCATCAGCATTTTGTAACTTTTTTCCATAAGTAGAAAAATTCCATTAAAAACAAACCAAAACGCTTGGTCTATATGTTTTGCATCTATGTTTGAACTGTCTAAAACTTTTTCGTGCGACCTCCGCAGCATCTGTGCACGCGCCAAGTCTCTTCGGACTTTCTCGAAATAGGGGGGAAAAGCAACGAGGAAGTAGTAAGCGAACAAAAGCTGAAGGCATCAGGAAGTGCGCATCCTAAACCTATCTCCCCTTTTTCAGATGGAAGCGTCCGTGGCTGCCAGGCGCACAAAACGCAAACAGACAGTAACTCACCTAGGGAAAGATCGCTCGGTCGATTTACCCGAAATTTTGAGCTAAATAAAACAGGAAAATGTGCACATCGAAGCGTTTTTCTACGAAATTCTTTTTTGCTTATTTATTCCAGTTTCAACCAAAAATTGTCCTCACTCGCTCGTTTGAATAAGATCTAACTTGGTATATTGCAGCAAAATAAATAATATTAAAATATAAATAAAAAATTGAAAAACTTATTGAAGAAAAAAAGCAAAACACTAAATTAAATGATGTTCGATCGTAATTTCTTGTTAATATTTAAAACGGATTTAATTTTAAATTTTTACAAGCTTTAAACGTATAGGAAATTTAGATACTTACGTATTAACTCCACCGCAGGGACAGATTTGGCTTTTCACCTGCCAGGTTTTTATTGGCGGTTTTAGATAACTGAATGCGCGTGCGCACAACAACCGCCAAACAAATCGCCAAATTTTTTTGACCACCAAATCTGTAGCTGCGGTGGAGTTAATACGTAAGTACCGAAAGTTTTAGAACAAAAAGAAATTGCAGGTGGAAAGAACATTTTGCAATCTTTTTCAAATCAGGAGGGGGGGGGGGGCGAGTTTCATCTTGCTCTATAGGCACTGATATATTCTTCTTTTTTGACACGCTTACTACTGATGCTCAGCTTTCGTCTTTCTTTTGGTTTGTTTGGTCTTTCTCTTCTGGTTTAGGTCCCATATCTCCAAAAAACATTGGTTTATATTTTGGCATTGATCTGGAATAAATAAGCAAAACATTGCATACAATCTGCATGTTAAACAATAAATTTATCTGAGCATTATTTATGTTGTGAATAAGTAAAATCTTGTAACACATACAAAAATACCATTACAAAAAAATGGAAAAAAAACTAATGTAAAAGATTTCTGTGATTGGGGAGTTAGGAGATTTTTATCCGTTGGAGTCAGTCAAATATCGGTACAAATGCCTACTTGAGGAATATATATATACCACAAAGCAGAATACTGCTAAATTTGGAACGTACGTCGCAGAACAGATACTTTAACTGCAGAACGATTCTGTTCAAATGTGAGGAAAAATTTTCTACAGAAAAGGTAGATTTTCTGCCATAAGTTTTTGTAACTAAAGATATAATTTTGCAGAAATTTATCATAATTTCTGCAGGTTTCTTTAAATTTTCTTTCAAATTAAAAATTACATATTTAGTAAAAGATAATTGCAGAAAACCTATAGGTTTCTGTAGAAAATTATCTTTGGCTACACTTGTTTTATGCCCCTTGTTGTCTCCCTCTTCAAAGACTGATCTGTAAATGATTAGCTATAGAAGGCAAAAATTTTACATTCAACATCTTTGTGTAGCCATCACTTGGTTGTACTATTGGCCATGTGCTGTTATTCTGAGTGAATACATTGTTTCTAATGTTGTGTCAAAGCACTCAGAGTTCCTGTATGTTTGGAGAAACAGAGGCAGTACTTTTAACTGCCAAGAATGGAGGCATAGTACAGGGTTTTTCATTTTCTGTCAAGAATATGAGTCTAAAATCTTAGTTTCATGCTTTTCTTTGCAGTTAAGACTGTGTACTGAACAATTAAACAAATATTCCTTTCGTGGACCTGCATGAGACAGTTTTGATTTTGAGATCACTTTTGAAAAAGGTCACGTTTCTATGCTTACAGTGCTCGAAGTACTTGCAGAACAATTTTGGTCGAATGATTTTACATTGCAGAACATCACAAAGTATTCTGCTTTGGGGTATATATATATATATATATATATATATATATATATATATATATATATATATATATATATATATATATATATATATATATATATATATATATATATATATATATATATATATATATATAAAACAACAAATAAAAAATAATAATAATGAAATAGAAAATGGCACAGTAGGAGAAGTGAAAGGAGAAAGGTTGAATCCAGAGCTCATCAGCCGTGGGGGATTCAAGAGTGGTCGAAAGACCAAAAAATTTAAAAATAACTATAGAGAGGATGTTTTAGTTCAAAGTATGCAGTCTACAGATCATCATTGGGCAAAAGCACCAATGTGAGCCTGCAAACCGTACATTAGAACAAAAACCTAAAACTAAAAGCAGGGGTTTCGCCTCGACCGATTAGGAATAAAATTCCCAAAAACCGGCCACCCACAGGACGGTCCTGCTGTGAAAATAAAAACATCTCACCTGAAGTTCCGCGCGACAAAATCCAAAATCATATCCAGCAAATCAGGAGGCAGTCCAGTTGTCAAAATAAAAATGTAAGGTAAATCCGTGTCCAAAAAACAAATCCTAATACGTTCCAGTCTCCATTTACACGTGCTCAAAAAATATCCATCTCTGCAATCCAAATGGTTTCTTCCAGCGATTTCATACGATTGAACAGTTAAACAGTTACAGTGAAGCAAACTTTGCTTCACTGTAACTGTTTAACTGTTCAATCGTATGAAATCGCTGGAAGAAACCATTTGGATTGCAGAGATGGATATTTTTTGAGCACGTGTAAATGGAGACTGGAACGTATTAGGATTTGTTTTTTGGACACGGATTTACCTTACATTTTTATTTTGACAACTGGACTGCCTCCTGATTTGCTGGATATGATTTTGGATTTTGTCGCGCGGAACTTCAGGTGAGATGTTTTTATTTTCACAGCAGGACCGTCCTGTGGGTGGCCGGTTTTTGGGAATTTTATTCCTAATCGGTCGAGGCGAAACCCCTGCTTTTAGTTTTAGGTTTTTGTTCTAATGTACGGTTTGCAGGCTCACATTGGTGCTTTTGCCCAATGATGATCTGTAGACTGCATACTTTGAACTAAAACATCCTCTCTATAGTTATTTTTAAATTTTTTGGTCTTTCGACCACTCTTGAATCCCCACGGCTGATGAGCTCTGGATTCAACCTTTCTCCTTTCACTTCTCCTACTGTGCCATTTTCTATTTCATTATTATTATTTTTTATTTGTTGTTTTATATACTTGGCTTTGTAGTTTAGCTGCTTTGCGCATCTATGGGCTTTTGGTGTGGTCTCTTCGTTTTTCTTCCTACAATTCTGTTATTTTATATATATATATATATATATATATATATATATATATATATATATATATATTATATATATCTTTGCATACATAAACAAAGAGTAGGAAAATATCTGCTTGAATAAAGTTACCACAAAGCTACATAGAGTAAAGGATTACCATCAGAGTGTAAAGGGCAGTGTTGATAAATATTATTAAAAAAAATCGCGCACGCCGAAAATTTGACGACAGCGCCATTCTCTCAGTTGTTGGAATATTTAAGATGTTTCAATGAGACTAGATTTTACTTCATTTACCTACGCCAAACTTCTTATTCCTCACCCTTATTTATCATTTCACTGTTTGGCTCAATTTTAGTACCATGGAGTTGGCGATTGTTCTCAAATTTCGTGCTGGGATTTGGCGCAGGATGCCGAGTGATGACCTTGTACGGAAATGATTCCACGAAAACAGAAGTGGGTAATCACATATTAACTCCACCGCAGCTACAGATTTGGTGTTTAAAACAGATTTGGTGGTTTATTTGGCGGTCTTAAAAACGCATTAAAAAAACCCTCCAAATAAATCGTCAAATCTGTTTTAACTGTCAAATCTGTAGCTTCGGTGGAGTTAATACGTAAGTACCCAGAAGTGAGTGAGCATTTTTGAAAAGAACTTGGCATTCAGAAATTATGGGGATGATAAGTTGATTTGAGAGTTTGGTACGTCGCCAAATTTTTGAAAATAATCATTTGAGTCGTGCAATATCAACGAGGGTCATATACTTTGGAGTCTAAAACTTGGCGACAATTGAAAAATTTTACTCAGTATCGAAATATTTCCGAAATCATGTTTCAGCACTTAAACCTTATGGCACATCATTTGGCTTGATGACATATGACTACTTTCTAACTGGGCGAAAAGTTTTGCTTACGACTTCGCCACATTTGCTCCTCTTTTTTTTTGGCCTTTACATTTTAATGTAAATTTTAGTGTTTGTTTATGACTTGATATATTTATTTAGCGGAACATTTTACATGATAGCATTTTAATTTGCTTTGGCGAATTATTATTTTGATGAGATTTTTCATGCAATTTTATAGCTTGTTTATTCATTCGGTGAATTCTTTTACTTTTAATGGTTAAATTTCATGGAGTGCAGCCTTTTCGTCATTTTAAAGGAATTTTCAATCTTGTTTCAACTCTTGTTTTTATCTTTTTAAATTTAAATCCAATATATAGACGAAATAATGTATGATATTGCCAAATGAGTAGCTTTTATGTAATTTTGACCTAACATGGTGACTATAAATGAAATGAAAAATAATCGTCAATATTAAAAAGGCACCATGACGTTCCTATAACGGAAAAGTACCATCGATTGAGTTTTGAATAAACGTTAGAAGTTCCAAGAAGATATAAATCTAGAAAAAGAGGAACACGCACAGCGTGTGTTGCAAATTTAATTTTTCAGTTTTTGAAATTGTAGAAAGTAAGCAAGTCGCGAAGCCAAGAGAGTACCTGTAGAGGAAAAGTACTAAAATTAGGGCCAAATTTAAATGAACCGCTTTTTATATAGAATACCAAAAATACGTTAATTGGAAGTTGGGTGTGGTAACCAAGCTTTGAGCAATAATCGTTTCATTGTAAAAGGACGAAATACATTGCACTCTTAGGGACGATTTCGATAATTAGGAATCCTAGCAATCTCTCTCCATTGGCGTCAAATCTTTGTCGGCAATGCAAGCCAGAGGGAAATCTTTCGGTTAATTCCCAGTGAATGGTACGCTCCTTGTCTCCCATTTTAATTTCGTCGCCAACTTCAGTATTGCCCTATGGTATTGCTTCTTCCAAACCCATGGCGACTTTTAGGGTTGCTGCATTTGATGACAGCGCCAGATTCCCCATTACCAAAGATCCTCGATTTCTACACTGTAAAAAATAGATGCTGTTTGTTTTTACAGAATAAGACAGCTACTTTTCCAGTGATAAACTGTAAAATTGCTAATTTTTACTGTAATAAACTGTAAAATTGCTAATTTTACAGTAGTAGACTGTAAAATTGCTAGTTTACAGTAATAAACTGTAAAGTTGCCAGTTTCACAGTTTATTACTAAGCATTTTACAGTTTCAAACTAGAACCTCTCCTGTCAGTATCATACTGCCAGTTTTACAGTATAATACATTTAATTTTATGGAAATATTGCTAATTTTACAGTAATAAACTGTAAAATTGCTAGTTTTGCAGTTTATTATTGTGCTTTCACAGTTTTAAACTGGAACCACTGCTGCCAGTATTATACCCTAAAAACAACAGCTTTTTTGCAGTACACTCATAGAAATCTACTCTACAAAATGCTGCTTGCTACCTACTTTTGCAATTTATGCTTAGACAGAAAATCCGCAAAGTACTGAATGGGATCTTGAGGCCTTTTCGTAGACAGCGATGACAGTCCAGCCACTAGGACTGGTTCAACAGCTTGCAAAAAACTAGTACTCATGTATGAGAACAGGGGGTCCTTCTTTTCTTTGATTTCAAGGAACTTCTCGTTTAATAACTTCAAGAATCCAAGGTCAAGGGTTCCTCCGGCATCTAAGAATTTCTTCACTAATTGTTTTGCTTTCAAAATATTTGGCGAATCATTGTTTTCGTCATTAGATAAGTATTTTTCCACTAGTTCTATTAGTTCTTCATACGTTAAAGGATCTTCAGCTTCCATTTCCAGGAGCAATTTTACTAATTGTTTTGCGAAGTTTTCTCTGCTCATGATCGCACTTAGTTTTCAGCGAAATATATCTTATGATTAATTTATATTTGAAACGCAGACTCAGTCGCAAACTAATATGATTTTTGAAATTAGGTAAGAATATAAATACAGTTTTGCACAAGGCGGAAATCCATGAAAAGGAAACATAAAGAAAAGATTGAAGTTAAAGTGCATTCAAGGTATTTATTTCACTTCAATTCGCTTAAAATCTAAAAAAAAAAAACCTTCTCGCAATGTGTTAATACTTAAGGTCCCTATATAGGTCGAAAAACGGCTCTATGAATACTTATGTAGTTACTAATAAAGTCACTGTATAGACGGGGCATCAGCTTAAGTTTGCCTACTTTGGATCCAGCGCGTGTTTAAGGGGTTGTCCTTACAGGCGAGTTACCCCTTTTTGGTAATTATATATATATATATATTTTTTTTTAATCAGTCTGGCTATGTTTGTGGTTAAGGATGTTCCACCGTAGCTCCTAAACTATTCATTCGATTTTGATGAATGAGATGCCAATCGATTCGTTTTCGAGTCTCGAGTGTCATAGGCTATTTTTTACTAGAATTTAACAAGAGGAAAAATCGATTATTCCTAGACAAGCACCGATTTTAACCGATATTTTCGTAACTAAGTGTGTTTTAGTTCAAACAAAAGTCGCAATCAACAATGAATTTCCAGTTTAAGGCTGACCTAGGTTTTAGCATGAAATTAGTTAAAAGCAATTATAAAACCCGACGACAAAATTGATAAAACTGTTCGGATAATTCCTAGCTCGGTTGAGTATGATGGTTTGAGAGGCAGTGGTACAATAGTACGTAAAATGCTGCCTCTTATTGTGTTGGGGTGTCACATTACACAAGTTACAAGGTTGCACTTTGAATGAGACAGTAATTGACGTTAGAAGATGAATTTTTGCAAAAGGCCAAGTTTACGTCGCATTAAGTAGGGTAAGGACATTGGAGGGTTTATTTATAAGCAATCTGGACCCACGGAAACTTTTAAGCAACCCTCATGATTCAGCGTCTTTGATGGAATTGGAAAGGCTGAGAAGTTTTGACACTGCTGAATACAAATTACCCAAATAACTTTTCATACTTTTTTGTTATGTACATTTCATTTTGTAATGTGTATTCCTTTGCTAATATACAGTGGAGTAAAATAAAAAAGTTTTAAAAATCTGTAACCCGAATACAAAAAAGCTCTAAAAAGTCAAATAATAACAACTTTAAAAAACTATAACTCGACTACAAAAAACGAAAAAAGCACTGAAAGGTAAGAAACAAGGTAGGTGCTATTTAATATCATCGTCTTATTAAATAAAGTAAGACGTTTGATATCTTAGCTATACCTGTTTATTTAGTTCTACGACTTGAACCCTCTGCAAGTTCCACATCAACAACATAATTCAATTCAAATGCTGTAGTCGTGCGTTGTCAACTACAGAAAAACAATTTAATAGAATAACATTATAACCTAGCTTACCATTCTTGTATATATATATATATAGATCAAACTAATATGTTTGTTTGTGTATCAAGTTTGAATGCTTGCTTTCTGTAGTTAACAACGCACGACTACAGCATTTGAATTGAATTACGTTGTTAATGTGGAACTTGCAGAGGGTTCAAATCTTAGAACTAAATAAACAGGTACCGTAAAATGGGGTGTATAGGAACAGCGGGGTCAATCGGAACAAAACTTCCCGACCGTACAAAGAAATTCTTCATAAATATACTATTGAGTATTTTTCGCCATGAATTTTTTTTTAGAAAGGTAAGATCATAGGAAGTAGGAAAAAATTACTTTTGTCAATCTGGCAACGCTACTGGCTTCTAAAGAGGGCTGCACGTTGAATGCTAGAAAACATCACATTTTCATAGACTGCAAAACTTCATATGCAAGAACAAATCTTCTTATATTTAAAAACTATGAGTGGTATGTTTCAATTACACACGTATCTGAACAACAGAATACCACATTAGAATTTACATTTTTTATCAATTGTGTCATAAAAGTGAAGAATTCTGAAAAATGCCATAGGAAAAAAATTTGCGGGGTGAATCGGAACACTTAGTTCTGTTGTTCCAATTCAAACTTATTTGAAGGAAACTGTTTGAAAAATCAAGATTCTAACCCTAATTCTTCTAATCAAGACAAGGACAAGGATTTATTACTGTTTATCCCTTCTCGTGAGCAACTAGATCTTAGAATGACAAAAGTTGCAGATTTCAAAAGATTTTTTCTCCAGGAGACTTCTTTTTACTTAAAATAAAAGGGGGAAAGTCACATAGACTTTATGTAGTAAACGTCCAGCACACAGACAGTGATGAATAAGCGAAAAAATCTTTCAGGACAATCCCCGAAACCCAGAAATTTCAAAAAACTAAAGAAAAGGTAAAGTTCATCCTAGGAGATGTTATGAAAAAACTTAAGCCAAGTCACAATTGCTAGTTTTAAGGACAAGTACATATTTGTGGACGACATGAGTGACTTCCATTCATGTTAAATCTTTGTATTTCAATTCAAAAGTATTTCTTAAAATTACTTTTCATTTTTCATAAGTTCAAAATTATTTTGAATTTTCACAAATTATAAACGTTTACTGGTACTGAAATTATACATTTATTTGACAGTAATTATCTGTTCTTATTCTCCCCCATCAATATTACTCATGTTTGTGAGACCTATTGCAGATTAAATTGAAAAAAATAAAAATTTTAACAAGTGTTCCGATTGACCCCTATCAGCGGGGTGATTCGGAACACCCATAATTTGCTATATATTTTAATAGTAATTGTTCAAAATCTTTTGTCTTTGCTTGGAATATCAAAAGTAAAGCAAGACCGAAGTTTTTGTCCAAAAAATAAAATTAAAAAAAAATCTTTTAACTGCTTTTTTTACAATCAAAGCTGAAAAGTGTTCCGATTAACCCCATTTTACGGTATAGCTAAGATATCAAACGTCTTGTTTTATTTAATAAGACGATGATATTAAATAGCACACCTACCTTGTTTCTTACCTTTCAGTGCTTTTTTTTTTTTTGTAGTCGGGTTATAGTATTTTAAACTTGTTATTATTTACTGTGAGTAATTATTAGCGGTGTGTGAATTTAATCGAAACACTACGTAGTTCTTACGGTAACGCCAGGAGACTCCAAAGTATCTACAACATTGAAATGAAGAACAAAATTACTTTGAGCCCAGGTGGTTTGCACCTCGTAGAGCTTTTTTTTTTTTCGAATTAGATTTTTTGTCATTACTTTATTCGCTAGATTACAATAAAGTTTGACTAACTTTGAAAATATTTTTGTGGCGTACTTAACAAATTTTAGGTTTTGAACTTTTTCGAAAAAATAGCTCAGTAAGAAATTTGCAAAGCGTATTTTCATCATGTTCTCACTCTCTCTCTTTTTCCGACTGGAAAGAGATTTTAATATTGTTACAATTAAAATAAGCTTCATACTTAAATTCTATTTTTTATGGGAAGGGAAGTGTTATTCTCATTTTGTTCTACGCGTAATTTAATCTGATTCTTCTTAATATCTAGGCGAATCAAATAATATTGCAAGGCAATAGTGTGCCCTCGTCTTTAGAATGCTATATAGGGTCATTCCATAGAAATGTCAACCTCAGACGAAGAAAAAAAATACCGAAGTGAAAAAAGTATCGAAAAATAAATAAAAAACTAAATAAATCAAAATCATGCAACATAAGAGGTTAAAAAAATTGAAAAAGTATTGTAATTATCACTGAGATTAGCCATAATAAATAGTTTGTAGTGTATATACTAGTTACGGATTCCGGGCTGTTGTGCCGTGGTCTGAATGGCTTTAATCCATACGTTTCGATCGCAACTGCTGCGGTCATCTTCAGTGGGTGTCGTTGATTAATTTGGCGACTGATGCGAAATTTCGAACTGCTCTAAGATTTTAAATTCTAAAAAGTTTGTAGTGTGTTTACTGCTTGTTATTCGATGGTTACGTTAGTCACACTCTATCTTGAGTAAAAGTGACACTTAAGACTAAAAAAAATTAAGATTTAATTCATGTGTTTAATGTTTTTAAAAGCCAACTTTACACATTTTTCAAAGATATCATTCAGTTTTTAATACTTGCTTAACTTAGAGACATTTTTGCCTCACAACACAAGCATTCATTTTCAGGGTTGCAAAAATGTTACGTTAGTCACGCTGCTATTTTGTGTGAAAAAACATCTACTGTCAGTAATTTTGTTTTAAATTCTTAGCAGAAATGATACATAGATACTATGTACATTGTAAATCCACCAGCATAGCCGGGAAGATATTTTTATCCTTGACTGGCAAGTAAAGGCATGGACAAAATCATCTCTGAGGGTTACGGTAGACTCTATGGAATGACCCTAGGCGGGGTCACTTCTTTCAAATGATGTCAGGGATTATTGGCCGGGTTCGACTGAATTTCAGTGTATGTAGAAAGTGGAATCGGGGCTTGAATAGAGGAACAAATTTCTAGAGCGGGTATCGGTTCGTCATTGGGTTAATATGGGTATCACGATACGAGTTGGGGTCGGCTCGATAGTGTATCTGGTCAAGAGAAGCCGGCGTAGGAGGGCATTTCAGTTGCACCTTGTGGTGGGGCAGTCGACTCAGGGATGGATGGTCGTCTGCTGGTTGGAGTGAGCGGTTGAATCCTGGCCCAGTTTTTCGAGAGGCCGGAGGGATGCGTTGTTGGTGAGCAATGTATCCTGGTCGGAGGAAGAGTTGAAACTTGAGATCCTTGCAACGCCCCAGGATGTTCTCCAATTGATGCCCCGGAGTATAGGTCACGCGACGGGTTATAGATAGACGTTTGTCAATGAGTCGAGGACCTCGCCTCCCAGCGTTCCATGAAAGGGGGGGGGGTGGGAAGTGGAGGGGGGGGTGGATGGTGGGGAGAGGATGGGGGGGGGGGTTATTATTAGGGAGTAAAAAGTGGGAATTGGGTGTAAAAGTGGTGTGAGTAGATATTGGGGTGTAGGGGAGGGGGGGGGTGTAAGAGAAGAAATGGGGGGGTAATGGGGAAATGATGAGGGATGGTTTTGGTGGTTGGATAGGAGGTGGGGAAGATGAGAGGTGGTGGGGGTTGTGGTGTTGATTGATAGGGTTTAGGGATAGGGAAAGGGGGGATGGGGAGTGGTAGAGGATGGGTATGTAGAGGGGGGGTTGATGTGGGGTTATTAAGTGGGGGGGTGTGGGGTTATGGATGTTTTGATGGGGTTGAGTTTATGAGGTAGGGGGAGGAATGGGGAAGGAGTGGATGTGGATTTGGGGATTTTGGAGTGTAAGGGGGATAGTAGTTAGGTTGTGAGTGGGATTGAGGTTTGAATTGTATGGGTAGGGGATTGAGGAGAGGGTTGGGATTGGTTTTTGGAAAAATTTTGGGTGAGTAATAGTTGATTTGTGGATTTTGGGGTGGGGGGTGTTGTAGTATAAGGGGAAAATAGTGGGTGGGTGTTGAATTAGGTGTTAAGGGGTGGAGGGTGGGATGGGGGATAGGTGTTGGGGGAGGGATTAAGGGGGGTGGGTTGTATATTGGGGGGGTTATATGTGGGAGGGGAATGGGTTTTGTGTTGTGTTTAGAAAGGTAATGTAGTGGTTTAAGGTTTTTGAAAAGGAATTTGGGGGAGTGTTTTGGGATTAGGTGGAAGAGTTTGTTTTTGTAGTTGGGTATTATGGGGGTTAAGAGATTGGAAGTTTGGGTTATGGTGTGTTGTGGTATTAATTAAAAGTGAGTTTTGGGGGGAAGCAGGGGAGGGGGGGTGATAGGGGAATAGGGTTTTAGTTTTGAGTTTAATAGGTGGGAAGTGAAAAGGAAGAGGTGTGTTGTTGTGATATAGACGGATTCGGTAAAGACGAATTGACTTTAAAGATCCCTTATAGGATTCGCTTTAAGGAGGTTCGACTGTAAGCATGTTGCATCAGTTATCGTTTAGATGGCGTCAAAAATTTATAAATAGCTTTCAAAGCATTATGTGCGCTATCGTGGATTGATTCCCATGAATTGGACATAATGAATGCGATTGATTGTACTTGGGTTGGAAGTTATTTATGAGTACTTAACTGACAAAACTGTGGTAACGCTAAGCATCGCTCATAACGTTACACCAGTTTTACCAGATATGTTACTCTATTGCATTGGGAGACAGCTTTGGATGCAGAATGTTGCCTAAGGTTGCATACATTTTTTACAGTGATTCAGAAATCAAAACAAATAGTTTTTGTTAATAATTATAATCTTATGCTGATTTAAACGAAAATATCAAATGAAATAGAGAGATGAACTAAAGCATTAATTTGGGGACAAACTTTATTAGTAATAATAATAATAAAAAAAGGAACCTTCTCAATCTTCACATTAGAGTTATGTAAGACATGTAAGTTACTTTTGACTGTGTTTTATAAATGAAAGACAGTGCTGATCTCTACATATTGGAATTTTCACTAGTCATTTGCCTTACATATTCAATGCGTAGCAGAAGTGTCTTTAGATCAATATTCATAAAATTCTCAGGGGACCCAACTCAGCTTACTGATTTAAGAAGGGACTGCATGGTATTTAAATGCTCTTAACTGATATCATTGCACACTGAAATCCCTAAAATTGTTCAAATAAAATCATAAAATGATCACAGTATAAGAAATAGACGTTGTTTTTACAGTATAATACAGCTAATTTTACAGTAATTATGCAGTAATAAACCGTAAAATTGCTAGTTTCACTGTTTAGTACAGTGCATTTTACTGTTTTAAACTGGAACCTCTGCTGCCAGTATTATACTGTTGTTCCTATAGTATAATAAAGCTAATTTTATGGTAAAATTGCTAGTTTTACAGTGATAAACTGTAGGGATGCACCGATAAGCAAATTGGCCGATTGCCGATTAATCGGCAGTTGATAATCGGCCGATTAATCGGCTGAGCCGATAAATGATAAGGATGATTGTTTTAAATTTTACCATCCGTTTTTTCTCTCTTTTCAATTCGAAGTTAGAAATAATGAGTAATTTATTTCCGAGAGAAGATTTTTGTTCATTTTCCTAGTTTTCACAAAATAATTTCAATATTTTATCAAATATCTTGGAACCAATTTTCATATTATTGTCACTAATAGTATTGACACATTGTTAGAGTTATTTTAATTGGACATAAAAATTCAAAAAAAAAAGGGGGGGGGAGAGGGGAGTCTGTGGTGAGCACTCCAATTTAGAAGTACTTTTAATTCATACTTTTTAATAATTAGTAGCCTTTAATTCAATACTTTTATTCTTTGAAAATTAGAGGTTAACTAAAAGCACTGTACTAAGAGAAAACTATCGCCACATAACAAATTTTGCAACATTGTCTATGTATATTTATTCAAAGTAGGATAATTAATTAAAAAAACACTTTATATCAACTGTTAGGATTATTATTATTGTTAATAAAATTATTCATCATAGTCTCTTAGTAAAGGTATAATTTAAAGAATAATATTTGAAAAATATTTTTCCCGCCGATTAATCGGCCCGATTTTGCCGATTATTAATAATCGGCAAAGTGACCGATTATGGCCGATTAATCGGTATTGCCGATTAATCGGCGCATCCCTAATAAACTGTAAAAAAGCTAGTTTATAAACTGTAAAAAAGCTAGTTTTACAGTTTATTACTGTGCTTTTACTGTTTTAAACTTATTATACTGTACAAATAGCAGCTTTTTTTTCCAATGCAGTATCAATAATCAGTAAAAAGGAATTCAAATGTAGCCGCTAATTTGGGAAGGAGGGAGTATTTATCTTTGTGGCGTTGCATGCTCTCTCTTTGCAGGCTTTTTCATCAACTCCTATAATATGGACAAATGGGATCTAGCGATGCATACTTAAATTATGTGCGAGAACGGATGAATTCTCGTGCCTCTGAAATTAACTGACATTGAAATAATGTCCTCGTACTATTTGACTTGTGACAATTGACAAAGGAAGTGGTCTTGCTTGTGACAGAAATGGAGAAAAAGTTTTTCATCCGCACAATCATGGCGCTCTGATTTATGTGAAATGGATTCGAATTCATTTCATGCACTCAGGTCTGATGCATAAATATTGGGTAAAATAATAGCACGAAGTCGTTCTTTACTTAATTCTTGTTAACACTGTTTTCGTCTTTTTTGTCTTGTTGGCAATAGAAGACGGAAGGAAATATCGGAGTGTTTTTGTTAAGATCTCCAAAAAGCTCTAGCTAAAGTTTTATTTTGCGAAACGCAATCAAGTTAGAAAAATTATAAAGTCATTTAGGGCAAATGCGGATCCAGAATTTTTTCAACTTTCTATTAATTTGTTTACTTACCTTTTACTACTTATCTGATTCCCACATGCTTTGGCGTGGGGTGAAGGGAGGGGCACATTATTTTACTCATAAAATATAGAGATTTTGAGCCAAGGAGGGGAGGCAGGAGGCCTCCATACATATTCCTTCCCTTTTCTGATACTAAAGGTATTCAAAAATTGCGTTTTTAGAGCCTCAACTTCTTAATGATTCCGGGCGAATGTTTTGAACATTTCCTAGCATCATCAAAGGTAGTCAAAATTTTCATTTTCTGGAACTTCAGTTTCGAAAAATTACGGGAGAAAACACTCTAAACCTCACCCCTTTCCCTTGAGTCATCAAACATGGACTACACTTCCGTTTTTTGGACTTCAATTCCGAAACATTTGATGCTGCCAAGACCCTCAAGTGAGGGGGAACGCTCGTATCGACCCTCCTTTGTATTCGTCTTTGATTTAGGGCAACTTTGAACCAAGTCGGTTAACTTTGTGCCCCTTCAATTTTTATTTAACTTAAAAAAAAAAAAAAAAAAAAAAAAAAACAGAAGGCACTGTGGAATTCCGAAAAGGTTATAAAATAAATTGCCACTCTTGATTTCACATTAAAAAAAGTTAGAAAACCGTACACAGCTAATTGCATCATTCTATGTTTCTGAAGTTACCATCGGTAGCTATTTTTGAAGCTGTTGAAATCTCTTCCTACCAAGTAGTATTTTATGCAATATTATAAACGATAGCAATTTTGTGACATTGTCAAAGGGAGAGTTTTAAGCATTTAGTAATTTTATTTTTCTACATTAAATTGCACCTCCTTTTATTAAAATAATTTATTCTGCACCCCGTTTTTGACATGGCTCAAAAAGACCCTAAATGGCAAGATAACTTTGTACCAGACTAATAATTTATGAAAATAGAATTTATCATTATTGTTTCTCTAGTTAAGATCTCTACATACGACTTTTGAGGCATTTTCTCCATTAAAAACTACAAGATACAATAAAACTTTTCAAAGATGTATAGGTTAGTTTGAAGTAAAGAAATTGCGACTGGATCAAAGTTATACAGAATGACTGTATTTCTGACAAATAATTCCAAAATTTAAGAGACTTAAGGTGCAGGAAATAACTTAAAAACATGAGCAAATATTTTTTACAAGCTCTACATGAATGTGTGTGGTCGGTGTTTGGAAACCTAAATATATATACACGCATACATAAAGTCACAGAAAAACTGATCTTGAATGTTACAAAAAATGTTTTCTTAAATCTGTCGAAGTTGCAAGGAAAATAGCAATTTTTTGCCTGTTATATTCCTAATGGTGTCTAAGTCTGAAAATTTTTGTTCGGGATAAAGATTGGCCGAATCAATGCTAATTTGCATGCAAAACAAATTTTAAAATTATACACCAATCTTCACTTGCATATAGATTGCTACCGTGAATAAAGCTTACGAACTAATTGCTTACAAATATAAATGAAAAATAAAATAAAATAAACGGACGAGAAAAAAAACGCTATTTAATTAGAGTAATGTCGTTTTTTGTTAAGGGTCGTTTTTTGTTATACAATGTTAGAAAAACATATTTTTTAAACTTTAACGCGTCTTCTTCTGTCTAAGTGGAAATAAAAACACATATTTAACTCAAAACCACTTTTAAATTTGCATTTTCAGATATTTGACTCCATGAAAAAAATATTTATCAAAATATCGTCGAATCCTTATGTTAAAATAAAAACCAACATAATATAAGCGTCATTAAAAAATTGGCACTTTGATAGATATTGAGAAAAAGGAATATGAACATGAAAAATTCATTTAAAAAAAAGCATTTTAAGATTTTATTTATTAGATGAACACAGTGAGTGCTTTTGAAAGGACAAAAAGTTCTGATGCTTCTAGTTCTTTTTTGATGAACAAGTGAGATATGTTGTTGGAAAGATAAAAGTTCAAATTTTTGAACGGGATATAAAAAAGTAAAAATAGAATGTTTGGTCAAAATTGCCTCTTACCTGGTCCCCTTAAATGATACGTTTAACATGTTCATTTGTATGTCTAAATACTTTCATCATGTAATATACTATGCCTGAAAAAATATGTATTGTCCATAAAATATTATTTTAGAATTCATAAAACGGAAAATGTTGTTTAAAATATTACATAACTAAGATAAAAGCTTTTACTTATTCATACATTCTAAAACATAAGTAACGCAAGTGAACTAAAACGTCTAGATAAGATCTTCAGTTCTTTTCTTCTATTTTGCTACATAGTTGCGTCTTTGTTCGACGTCCGTAACCTTTGTGAGTGCTTGGAAGGAACACCTGTTTTCTTTTTCCTTTTTGGCCATGATTTTCAATAACGTTCATCCCACCTCATCTATAACTGCTAGACATGCCCCAATAACCGCGCTTTCTTTGCTCACAAAAGAAGCCGCAACTCCAACAACACATCTTCACAGTTCCACAAACACACAAAATGGGTCTTTATTCTAATTCTCCACTGCTCATCTTCTCGAATTGAACGGTTCCCAAACAATTGATTGCTGTGGTTTCTATCCGAAGTACTGCATCTAATTCAGTTAGAAAAAAAAGTGTAGCATTACAGTTATCCAGGGCAGCTTTGATCCATAATTTCTCTATTTTTCAACTGTCTCACTCATATTTCTAATATTTCAATAGTCTTCTTGCATCGACACTAGTGGAAATAATTCTGAACACTTTTCTTTTTTTTTAAAGATTTCATCATTTAACATTGTAAAATGAATCATTATACTTATTTCTTTCACTCAAACCATTTATTTATAACTTCTGTAATATGCATGTATTCATTTCATGTGAATATTACCTTCATTTTATTTTATTTTATTTTTTTATACAAACTGTTAACAAAAATCGTTTGCAAATGAATTTTAATTGATTTAGGTAATTAGCTTTGGCAACGAAGTATGGTAAAAAAAATGTTATGGTTTCTTACAAAATATTGACTTAATATTTAACTTAACATTTATTATTAAATATTAATTTAATATTGTGAAATCGTAGCGGTATTAAATATTAATTTAAAATTGTGAAATTGCGTTATTTTATTGCTATTGTAATGTTTGCTATTGCTTGATGATTAAAAGTAAAAAATGTAAAATATTCTCATGAAATGAGAGAGTTATAACTAATTAAAAAAGTTATAACTAAATTAGTTAAGTGAAATAAATAAACCAATTAATTCATTACGCAATGTTAAATTATGAAATCTTGAAAAGTGTACAGAATTAAGTCCACTAGTGTATTGGCTATTCTAATACCAATGTTTAACTTCCAGATTTAAAAGCTATTAAACACTTGATTGTTCTGATTGCTGTCTAAAGTACTGCATCTTATTCATTTGAAGGAAATTTCATCATTACAGTCATTCAGGGAAATTTTAATCCACAATTTCTCTATTCAAACTTTCTCACCCATATTTTAACAGTAAAGTTATTGTATCTTTCCTCATAAAACTGAAGATTAACTCTGAAAGTATTGTATAGTTATCAAAAATTAAGAAATAGTAAGAATAAAAGCCATTTGCACTGAACTATTAACTTGGTTTTTAAAAGAAATCCATTTACTTAGACTCAATCTGAACCATGTGAGAAATGTGATTTTAAGTAAATTATTTTTATAAAATTAGTGTAAGTTTGAGCCATAAAAATAAAATTTGTAAATGCTACAAAACTCATTTTTATTTTAAAATATAACAAGATTTCAATCACTTATTCAATCCTTTATTATTCCTCATATATTTTGCATAGCAAAATCTTTAAAATATTGCACTGGAGGACGAGAGATTTCGACAATGCACAAAATGAAAAAACTATTTTAAATATTGAAAAAAAAGAAAAAAAAGAAAGAGAGAAAGAAAGGGGAGGAAAAAACAAGCAAAAAGAAATGGTCCTGAATCAATATGGTTACGAGAGACAAGGCCTATTGGTATATAAAAGGCCTGATTTACCTATAAGCACGTGAAGCCCGGGCTTCGGGGCCCCCTAGCTTTGGGGGGCCCCCAAAATTATATATATACATATATATATATATATATATATATATATATATATATATATATATATATATATATATACACATTTTTTTTATATGTGCGATTGAGCCTTTTATAACACGTTCTTCGATTTTGCAATTCAAGGGGGCCCCACAGATCTGTCGGGCTTACAGTCCCAACATTTCTAAATCGGGCCCTGGGTATATCTGCGTTAAAGATCACTAAATATGCCTCATCTAAAAGTTTACAAGACAGCTGCTAAAAGGTTTTTTTTTTTAAAAAATAATACCATGACAAAAATTTGAGACTGAAAACACAAGTGGTTTACTTCGTGTCAACCAACAACTATTCTAAAGATTTTTTTTTTCAGAAATAATTACATGGTAGAAATTTCAGAATGAAAACGAATTTCTGTTTACTTCGAGTCAACCGATAACTATTCTACTCACTAGTAGAGAAAAAATTAAAAAATACTGGCTGCTTCTTCAAGAGAGCATAAATCTGCTGTGCGGGAGTCCTTGCTAGGAGTACTTACATATTCAAGGAAGAGAGAAAGGTAAGAAATATTATGACGTCATATCCAGTGCACAAAAGTAAGCTTTATTAGGAACGGAAGCAAATGATACTTGCATATGACAGGTGTCCTTCTGCAGAAACTGGTGTTTGGTATATCTATTCCTCCATATGTAGGAAGAAGGTGTAAATTGCAATATTCACAAACGAATACCTTATCGCTATACGAAGATTGCCTACTTCCAAGATGCGAGTGGTATTCATTTGCAAACAGACACGGACTTATCTTTCGCTTCTTCGGAACTGCTCTTTTTCATAACCTAGGGGTATTTTTGTTTACCTTTTAGACAGATATCTTTGTTTCTGCTTTGATTATGTGATTTCAGAAAGCTTGTCTCCAATGCATAGCATATTACATCACATTTTTTCATTCGCATTTTTCCCGAAAAATTTTTTTCGTAGATGGGTAATATAGTTCTAAGCACTGAAGGCGTGACTCAAATTTTAGTCGATTTTTTTTTCTTCTAAATATTATTTATTGGCTTTATAAAAGGAAATTCAAACATATTAAATTGATCAAAATTAGAATAAGCCATAGAAACTTCAACTGATAATATAGAAAAAGTAATTTTTAAAGATACGGAAGCAAGTAGTGTTATTTTAATTTACTGCAAACTTAATCTATTTTCTCTTTGATTCTATTGGTTTGATTTCAGCCTCAGCTTGAAGTTTTAAAAGTCGATCATGAATATCAACCCTACTTTTTTAGCCTACTTTCCCGTTAAAAATAAAAGAGACGAAAAAAGCATTAAAATTGGCTTAATGCATCTAAAAAATGTCGCCAAGTCCAAAAAATATCGCCAAGTCCAAAAAATATCTCCAAGTTCAAAAAATATCGCCAAGTAAAAAAAAGTCAAAAAGAAACAAAAAAATGAAATAAATATCGAAAAATTAAAAATTTGAAAGTAGGGTATTGAGATGGGGAATTTGTGCGTCGGTCGGTCAGTCGGTCTGTCGGTCGGTCGGTCTGTCGGTCTGTCGGTCTGTCTGTCCCCCCTAATAACTTTTGAATGAACATTCCGATTTGGACAAACTTTTTTTTGTTGGAAAGATCTCGGCGAGTACAGCTCATTCCCATATTTGATTTTTCGATTTGAACAATTTTTGGTTCAACTTTGAGCCGTTCAAACAACCGGTCCCGCGATACTAACTTTTGAATGAACAGTCCGATTTGAACAAACTTTTTTTTGTTCGAAAGGTCTTTTCAAGGATACTTCATTCCCGTATCTACATTTTCGATTTGAACAATTTTTCGTTCAACATTGAACCGTTCAAGCAACCTTTCCCCACCTAATAACTTTTAAGTGAACCGTCCGAATTGAATAAAGTTTTTTTTGTTCGAAAGATCGTATCAAGAATACTTTATTCCCGTTTTTAAATTTCCGATTTGAACAATTTTTCGTTCAACATTGAACCGTTCAAACAAGCTCTCACCCCTAATAACTTTTGAGTGAACCGTCCGATTTAAACAAACTTTTTTTTGTTCGAAAGATCTCGGCAAGGATACTTCATCCCCGTTTTTAAATTTCCGATTTGAACAATTTTTCGTTCAACATTGAACCGTTCAAACAAGCTCTCACACCTAATAACTTTTGAATGAACAGTCCGATTTAAACAAACTTTTTTTTGTTCAAAAGATCTCAGCAAGGATGCTTCATTACCGTATTTAAATTTTCAGTTTGAACATTTTTTTTGTTCAACATTGAACTGTTCAAACAACCTTTCCCCACCTAATAACTTTTAAGTGAACCGTCCGAATTGAATAAACTTTTTTTTGTTCGAAAGATCTCGGAGAGGCTCATTCCTATATTTCACTTTTCAATTTGAACCATTTTTCGTTCAATGATGAACCGTTCAGAAAACATTTTAACATGAGCGCCTACGGAGAAATTTAAATTGAATGTTGATTCTGAACTTCAAGGCGGATTTCCTTCAAACTAACTTTGTAAGAAAATGGTTTTGATAAATAATGTATTGTAAAGTACTTTTTTGAATAATCTTCTGTGAGGACTCTGATTCCGACTCCGACTCCGCAAACGTGGCGGAAATGCAGTTTCAGAAAAAATGACTGACTGGGCAGACGATTTTTTGCATATTTATTTATTTGTTTTGTTTAATTTATTATTATTTTTTTTACCAAACGATTTTTTTTGTTAACAAAAATTTTTCATTCACGAAAGCATTTTATTCCTTATTTATATTTAACAACTGGCAACGGATTAAAAATGAAATTCAAGACATTTTATTAACGAACGAGTTTTTTTTTTCTTTCTTTGATAAAATGTGTTTTGAAGTTCTTTGTACTTTTATTTTATTTATTTTTTTTTTCTTTTGAAAACGATTGTGGAATTTTTCTACGGAAGAACTATAGCAGTTACATTCTTTTAAAGGTGCAACAAAACTTTATTGACTCGTTTATTTACTTTTTACGTGTCTATTTTATCTGATGAGAGGGGTATATTTTGCTTTCAGAAATCAGCTTTAAGTGCAAAAAGATATGTTTGACATAATTTTTAGTTTTAGATAATCAAGAGAATATTGATCAGATGCTACAATGCCTATGTCGATGTACGGGAAAGTAGGCTCGTTTAGTTCTTGACAGAACTTCTTGTTAAGTTATGACGTTTTAACGATTTCATTGGCTGTTACCATTCCATCAATGAATTTTTTTTATTGCATTAGTGGACGTAACTGTGGACACTTTTCAAAGATTTCATCATTTAGCAATGTATAATGAATTTCTTTCACTTAAATAATTGATTTCTAACTTCTCTAATACATGTTATTCATTTTATGTGAATATTTTTTTTGTTAAGCTATATAGCAAATGTTACAATAACAATAATATAAAGTAATTTCACGATATTAAATACATCATCAAGTCAATTATTTGGTGGGAAAACCATTACTTTTTTTCCACATTTCGTTGCCTTAAAGCGTTTTTTTGTTTATAGTTAGTAATAAAAAATAAAATAAAATAAACACATGAAAGGGATACATATATATTAAAGCAGTTATAAATAAATGATTCAAGTAAAATAAAAAAATCTTTTTATTCATTCTAAAATGTCAATTGATTAAACCTTTAAAAAATGAAAAAGTCCATAATAAAGTCCACTAATGAAGAGTGAGATATAAGCCTAGACTATTTTGGTGGTCCGTATTATGTGATTTCTAACGAATATCCAAAGTTTTTGCTACTTATTTGACCAGATAAACTCTTTCACATTGAGAGAAAAAAAAAGTATTTTTCCTCCTGCAAAAATCATCTTTTTTTCTTCTCAAATGAATGGAAATGGTATTCAGAGGGAAATTTATCGCCTCATTCATACGAAACTTCAATTTGCAATGCGGAATATTGGATTTGATTTTTTTCCGACCTTACAATCCTTAGGTTGTTAGGAACCGAAATCCTTGATCTGAAGGGGAAATGGTTGCGGAAAGATGGACGGAAACGCGCTCAAACGAATTAACAGTAGATTAAATGTAGTTTATCGCATATCAAGGATAAAATTCCACACCAGCAAATTCTTTCCTCAATATGCACGAACGGTTTAACATCACTGACTCTCACTCACGCGAAACTGTAACTAAATGAAAACGTATTAACTCGATGAAACGAAAGGAACAGGAGGCTTACACAGGGAAACACTTTCGTAATGGTCAATTATGGGGCAGTAACTTTGTCCATGAGTGAAGAGGGTCTTCAAAAGGGAAGGCTAATTACATGTAATCCGTTATTTGATTACGTAGCTAATTTGTTCGTCCATTTATTTTACTTTTTTTCTATATCATCAATGACAATGATCAACCTCGAAAAAGTCGAGTTTGACTTTTTTGTTAAGTTTAACAGACAAAAAACTTAAATTCGTTTCTGACTAATCTAAAGTTTTTCCAATCAAGTATTGCAACGAAATGTTCAGTCTATGTTTCTAAAAGTTGTAATGTTACATAAATTTCAGTTTGTCTTTTCATATATTTTATTCCTTTTAAATCTCTACTAATAATAAAGCTGAAGGTGGGTCTGTCTTTCCTTCTTTCTTTCTTTCTTTCTTTCTGTCTGTTACGCGCGTAGCGCCAAAACCGCCATTTTCATGCCACTTGGCACAAAATTAGTTTGTAGCATGTAGTTTTGCACCTCGAAGCAATTTTTCGAAAATTCCATTTCGTTCCTTTTCTATTCGAATTCTTAGCGGAAATTAGATTATATATGGGAAGAAATATTTCATACACATTTTCAAGTCTTATGTCATTCGAAAGCTTGAAATTTTCTGCACAAAATGAAGTTTTTTCGAAGTTTCTACGATCATCAGGAGAGCTGTAACAAATGTTTTTAGAATCCCGGAATTCAAGGCTTACCTTCACTAAAGCAAGCCAAACGATTCTAAAATGGTTGTGCTCGAGAAAAAAATTTGTTTGAAAAGAGACATGAAATGAATTATTTTATCAACGGAAATCAACTTTTCATGTTGTTACCATGGTTACGTGTTCATACTTATTTTTGTTTCGTTCTTTTTTCCAGCGTTGCCAGACGTAGTATTTTTGATACTACGGTAGTATTTTTCGGCCCAAATGAGGAGCGTAGTATTTTTCTGGCAACCCTGTTTCCAATATACTAATGACTTAATTAAAAGATTTGACAGATTTTTTTTTTTTTTTTCATTTTTATAGATTTCGCATTTCAGCAATATTGATTTTGGCAACGTTTGGAAACAGTAGTAGGCGCGTCTATCGCCCATTTAGCGACAAAGGGGTACCCAAAGCACAAAGATTAACCAAATATCGTATAAATTGCGACATTGCAACGTTATTTTTAAAGTGTTTCATTTCGGAAAATGTATTGCTTTGTTTTTAAAGCTAAGAAAGGAAACTTTCTTCTTCTTTCAAATTTTGGTAAGATCTCTGTTGGTTTCTGTGAGCAACAAAATTGTTCTTCATTTCTCTTTTGGCTTATTTTTGTGCATCTCCCCTTAGGGTTGCATTCGAATGTCCCAAGGGGACGCTTTACCCCTTTTATGAAGTAAATCAGTGTTAATTTCAATGCAGATGAATTGGCGCGAACACTTGGCGATATATCGCCAAGCCTTTGGTGGCTAAGTATTTGTCTCCAATTTGGCGACAAATTTGGCGATTAAAAAAAAATTTTTTTTGGGCTCAATTTGGCGCTATTGCGAAAAATCCACTGAATGATGTTAAAATCGGCGATATTTAGGAGATTAATCATTATAAAACATTTATTTGCATTGTTTCGTGGCAAACTAGGGATATAAATGTTTGAATTGTTATCTTGATCACTCCAAGCACTATTTTAGCACTTAAGTCATCTACTAAGAAATTTACACGTAAAAGGAAGTAGTGTGGAGTCCATACCAGATTTTTATATCATACTTTGAAGGAATTATAGTTGAATTATAACTAAAATAGAGGATTGTTCTGCTATATCAATTATTTTACAAATGAACTCTTAATTTTATACCACGGGCAAAGCCATGCGGGTACCGCTAGTATCATAATAAACAAGTATTTTATGCTTTACAGACTTAGTATCACATTTCAGAATTTCATTTAAAGTAGCAGTTCCTTACACCGCATCTTATGATACTGATGGAAGTTAATCTATTAATCATTATTAGTTGTTATTTTTCTTTTTTTATTTTTCCCCCTCACTGGAAAAATATGTTTTCTTAATTTTATTTTTCCTTGCGCTGGAAAAAGGAAATCACCTTCAATTTCCTGACTGAAGAGCAAAGAAAGAGTTAAATAACATAAATTATAGTTTTAAAAACTAAAAAAAAACGCTTTTAGAGTTAATTTGTAAAAGAAGTCACGTTCTTTATGATTGTAAAAGTAATATACTTAACAAGCCAACGGAGTGTTGCCAACGCAAAGATACAAATGAAGCCTGATTTTGCGCCACGCATAAGCGTTTTATATAGATAGATACTATCATTAAAACGAAAGGTTAAATTATATTTTCACTCTAATTTTTAAATGTATTGAATATCTGCTATGTTTACGTGCACTTATTAATGCAGCAACATGTAATATAGTTTAGCCTTTAGTATTAATAGTAGTATTAAATATACTACTTTTATATCTGTAAAGAAAGTGAATTTTATCTTTTATTCAGAGTTACATACAAGCAACTGAAACACTTTACATCAACATGTTACATAGTTTGGAGTTTAGTATTAATAATAGTGTTAAATAATTTACTTTTATATTTGTAAAGAACGTGAATTTTATCTTTTATTCAGGTTTACATTTTTACATACATACAAAAAAACAAGCAAACCCACATGTGAAACTAATAAAAGCATAGTAAAAACCGTTTGGTTTGCTATTCTTTGACTAAAACCGTTATTCCCATATTCATTTTAATGGTTTTTTTTTCATACCGTAGGATAAAACAAATTGATCTGTCTAAGAACATGAAGTGAAAATTGAAGAGTTTTAACCTTCTATTTGTATGTTTAATGTTAATGAATTGTGGTGCATACAAATATCCCACTGTGAGAAAGAGTCATTGAAATTTCACATCAAAGCTGGAAAATTTTCAGCTTTGTATTTTTGCAGTCTATGAGACGTTTATTGTTAAATCTTATCTATGATTCACATCAAAAATTAATCAAAAATTTAGTGGAATCAAGGTTTTGTAATTTATAGAAATTATTTTGAAGTCATTTGTTACATGTATTTGCTTCACTTCATGTAATTTACAATGCAATGCAACGTCAAGAATCACATATTAAGATTTTTATAAAAAATGTGTGTCATGGGCACTATCTGTCAAAACTGATCCTGAACAAATATAGAAAAGCATAACTGTAAAGCTCAGAAAGAAATTTAACGTACATATGTTTTTTTTTTTTTCACGTCACCGTCAAGACTTTTACTAGTTAATTTTCGTCAAAAAAAGACTCAATCTTGAATTTCAATAAAATCAATACTTTATATGCATTAAATTTTGTAATTTTCCTCTGACTGTTGTTCAAGAAGAGTGCGCCTTAATCAGAGAAGGTACCTATTCAAAGGGACTAGGACCCTAAAAAGCTCCTTTAAATAGAGGTGTCCCTTAAAGGAAGTACTATACTGTAGTTTTTATCTGCAAATTACTCGACAGTACCGATAATTTAAAGAAAAAAAGACAAAAACGAAGTATTGCACCCCAAACGATATTGAAACGAAAATATATTTCTTTGAAAAACTTAAGCAGGCAGAGCGTAAAACGGTTTTTGCCTCTTTTGTAAAACTAAAAAGCGAACCAAGCTCATTATGAGACTAAACGCTTCAATTAACAGCACTTTTCTTTCTCGTTACCAGAAAGATCAACTTAAGTGTTTAGTTCTTAGTGTACATGACTTTTCGCAACATCAACATCACTTGTTTAATTAGGTAAATGACACAGGGGAAAAAATCCTTGAGAAACATTCAATCGAGCAAATAAAGTTTTAGTCTTCGGAGTGTTTGCTGTGTGTGAGGGCGTTAAATCGTATAATCCTTTGACAAGTTTGTCTTAAGGTCTGAAAATGACTCAGTGGAGGTAATGCACTCGTAAAAACGCCGCTAGAAAAACTAGCTATTATTATCACAAGAGGCTTTTTGACACGGCTAATTTCTAAAGTTGATTTAACCTGGGACGCATAGTGATGCTTTTAGACGCCTACTAATAGGAGTGCTTTATTCCTTGCTTTATTCCTTTATCCTTAATATCAGCTCATTTTTCTTAATCAGTTTCTTAATATACGCAAAGTGCTGCATAATGAACGAATAAAAAGAGTAGCATAATAATAGTGCAAATTCTGCAATTGATTTATTTAGCCGAAACAAATTGATTTTGAAGCTACGATTATGTAAGTTTTATAAAGAAACAGCAAAAATTTCAAACAGACACATGGTATTATTCATGATATAATAAATTATCGTGATAAAATGTAGAGAGTTGCAAAGGATGATAAAGAAAAATATTTAGGGTATTCGCCTTCCTTAATTTGTTCTACATTGTCAACTTTAAATTCAACAAATAAACAAGCCTAATTTCCTCTTTATCTTATTGGTTCAACTCCCACTCATTTTTTTACACCTATGCACGCCCTGTTGAGTTAACATTAACGATCCAATACGAGCGATAAAGTTCTAAAAATAGAGCAAAGTGGTGCTTCCGTGGTGAGACATAATTATTCAAAGCAACGTCCACCTGATGGAAACAGTTGTTAATTGAGGAATAACCTCTTTCGCTACATGATGAATTGCATTTGGCATTGTGAGATACGTTTTTCTTAAAGAGTAAATATTTCGATTTCGACTTTAATTAAGCTCTGAATAATAGTGATGATGTTTTGTTTCGATGAATAAATCAAGAAGAATTCTTTATTCCTGCATAAGTAGATCAATTGTTGTTTACAAGTTCACGTTCCATTAGCTGCTAGGGGAAAGCAAAGTGAGGAAAATAATTTCTCTACAAAAATGAATGTTTTGGAATGTTGATAAAGTTTTTTTTTCTTTCAAAGTCTAAGTTTCGGGGAAAAATAACTGCAGGATTTTTTTTTTTTTTTTTTTTTTTGAGCAATGACAATGGTTATTCATTTTCATTTTGGACCACAGACGTCGTGTAGTCCCTTTTCCAGATTGGACTCGAATTCTGCAACGGTGCAACCACCCGCCACTTCTCCTTCGAGTTTTGACACCTATCTCCTTCACACACACCACACGCAAACATGCACTCACATGGCAACATAAAAACATAATTACCTACACTACACACATAGCAACATCACTTAATTATCATTTTTCTACGTTTTTTCTCTCCTTTTTACTTCCTTTTACGTAGTAAAGGAAGTATTGTGATCGCGAAAAAAATATCACTCAAATTTGAGTCTAAATTTTGATTTTGCTCACCCCCGAATGAATGTTCAGTAGTTTTTTCAACCTGTCAGCACGTGCATATGTACCTACCAACATATAAGCAGCAGAAAAATCCTTTTCAACCACCCCGAGTTAATTACGACGAGTTTTCTCGTGACGTCTGTATGTACGTATGTGCGGATGTATGTGCGGATGTGTGTGCGGATGTATGTGCGTATGTGTCTCGCATAACTCAAAAACTATATGCCTTAGAAACTTCTAGCTTGGTATGTAGGCTCTGAGGATGGTCTAGTTGTGCACCTCCCCTTGTGGTTGCATTCGAATGTTCCCAAGGGGGTGTTTTACCCCTTTTTTGGGGTAAATCAGTGTTAATTTCAATGCAAACTCAAGTGATATAAATTGGCGCGACCACTTGGCGATATGTCGCCAAGCTTTTGGTCGCCAAGTGTTTGACACCAACTTGGCGACATATCGCCAAGTTGGCGACAAATTTGGCGAAAAAATTATTTTTTTGAATTTGGGTTCAACTTGGCGCTATTGGCGATATTTTGCGAAAAATTCACTGAATGATGTTAAAATCAGCAATATTTAGAAAATTAACCATTGTAAAATATTTTTTGCATTGTTTCGTGGCAGATTAGGGGAGCAAATATTTGAATTGTTACCTTGCTCACTCCAAGCACTTTTTTTTAACACTTAAGGCAACTACTAAGAAATTAACACATAAAAGGAAGTAGTGTGGGGTCCATACCAGATTTTTTAAATTCTTATCAGAAAATCGTTGGGCTTTGCCTGTTTAAATGCTTAACGTTTCGGAGATTCTTGAACGGATGCTTTCACATGCACCATATTTTATAAGCGTTGATGCGGTCTAAGGTCAGCCACGTGTTTTTGTTTTGAATGCAGAACACCTGGCCCAGAAGTTTGGTACACAAACATGAATAGTTTTCCTCTCTATAACAGAATCATGTCTTCCAAGTAGGAACCAACTGCGAATTTTTCACTGAGTAGCATTCACAGACCCATCATTATGAATAGTAGTAAGCAAGGCGATTAAAGAGGAGGAGCTAAATCTCTGCTATCTAAAAGTGGCAACGAATTCTCACCCGCCGCCAGAGGACGCTAGCTGAAACGCTCCCTATCTCCTACGGGAATCAATGTAAATGATACTGAATCTGTCATCTTTTAAAATGCTGCTATGGGGAAGAAAAAAAATTTTTTTCAACTGGATTTTGGTGTAAATCTTCGATTGACATTATGAATTAAATATGAATTTCATCCCACGAAAATAGGTGCCGTATTCTTTGAGAAATAGGTTTAATCGAATGCACTTACCAACTTGCCAAATCTGACAGAATCTGTCATTTTAAAAGACTGCTGTTGGCAAGAATATTTTTTTTTAATTGGAATTTTGCTCAAACCATCGATTAACATTATGAACTAAATATATTTAAGAAATACATTTAAACTAATAATTATTTTGTCTACTAAATATATTTAATTAATAACAAAATTAAATTCTGACATAATTAATTTTTTGCCTCATGCTTAATTTATCAACAATTTAGAGAACTGATTCTCAGCAAAAATTACATCGTACAATGCAAAGAAAATGTCACATACAGTCGCATATATGTCAAATTTGGCAAGTAGCTAGATGCCGTCGATTAAACATCTTTCTTAAAAAATACGGCAAAATTTCAGTGGGGTGGATCAAAGTCATATTTAGTTCATAATGTTAATCGATGGTTTACACCAAAATCCAGTTGAAAAAAAAAAATTCTTTCCCATAGCAGCATTTAAAAAGATAACAGATTCAGTATCATTTACATTGATTCCCGTACGAGATAGGGAGCGTTTCAGCTAGCGTCCTCTGGCGGCGGGTGAGAATTCGTTGCCACTTTCAAACTAGCGCATCCGTAGAACATTTCTCTCCTTCTTTCTACTCCGTGGTAGTAAGGATTATCTCTATTTCAGGGACAAATTTTCTGGTCCCAGTTATTTTGAATAGCGACTTCAATGCATTTACCTCTGGTTAAGAGACACTCAATTTAAGAGTCCGTCACAGAAAAAAAATGCAGAAATTAATGTATAAAGTGCATTATATTGCATCGTATACATGCATCAAAATCTTAAATTAATTGAAATTTATGCTTTTTTTTCGTCAAAAATTTAACAGGTAAAAGTTCGCTATGAAGATAATACGCAAAGAGAAATATATGCTATTTTTAAATTATTGTTGTTAACTTTAATTATGATTTTTCCTCTGATTTTTTTTTTCATATGGGCGCAGTTCTGATGAGCAGTGTAGTATAAACAACAAACTGTTTATAGGAAACTTGAAATATGATCACAGTTATTACTTGCATTGTATTGTATCGTAAATTAAATGAGATAAAACAATTCCATTTAACAAATTACATACTTCAAAATAATCGCCAGCTAAAACCTCTAAAATTATATTCCCAAAATTACAATTATCAAACTTATGAATGATATCACAGATCAGTTATGAGTTAGACGTATAAGCAAAAATGGGAAAAATACTGTAACGAGTTCGTTCAACTTTCTTAAATAAGCATTGCAATCTTAAGGAAGTAACTATAAATTTATTTACAAGTATGTACACTTATTTACAATAGGGGCAGGAAACAATTGCTTAACATCCAGCAATTAGGTAGAAAACAGTACACTGTACTCTCAACAGTAACTCAGCACCACGTATCTAACGTGAACAGTAATTAAGAAATTACAAAAGCAAAACATTCGCCCAAGCGAATAGAACGAGCCTCTCAGAGATCAAATCTGATAAAAACTAACTAACTGTGTTCAAGGACAGCTATTTATACTCGGAAAGAAATTTCTACAACATTCTAGCAAAATCCGGAGCATTCGATTCATTCACAACTTAAATAATCCATTCAAGAAAATTCTAGTGAAAAAAGAAAAAAACCCACTCAGCGCGAAAATGTCTTCATGCTTATTAAAGTTAGGGTAAGTGTAAAAACTAAAAAATGTTACAGGGTCGGTATACAAATGGTAGAAGTGATATCTTCAGATACTTTTGCAACATGACGCCAGATAAAACCAAAACTAGTGACATCAAGAACAATTTTTAAAAAATGTTGCAAGGCAGGAAGAACAACAACGATTTACAAGATTTGTAACAATACTGATATAAAATCGATAAAAAAGCACTAACCGAGATTTGTTTCGAATGATACGCATGGTTCACTTACAACTACAACAGCATTTTTAGTTTCAGAATAAACTTTTCAAACGTTGCTTGTGATTTCTAAAAGTTTTTAAAATATTGGGCTGCCCCTTTCTTGAGCACCGAGGTCTTTAATCAAATCCAACTGCAAAAGTAGGCATCTGTAATTCCAATTGTTGAACAAATATAGTTTTTTTTTTTTTTTTTTTCAGAACAATACGTATAGGTAGACCAGCAACCTAACAGATTCAAAGATTTTCAATAAGGTCCCTAAATGGTTTAAATAAAACGGAAAGTTATTGTAACTCATATCTTTTTGTAGTTACAGATCTGCTATTTTTTCTTTAAAATTTACTTTTTTTTTGAGGATGTACCTATTTTTGAAGCCATATGATTCATAAAGAGATATTTAAAGAGGAATTGAACATATTTCAATATCGAACTAGATAAAGCATGAATTATTCTATGCACAGTAAAACCTCTTCGAGCGGCCCCCTCTACTAAGCGGCCACTCCTCTTAACGGCCAATTTTGCGTAGCATGGCTTTTTGGCCCCATAGACCTTATATTAAAACTCCGCCTAGCAACGGCCACCCAACCCCTCTGAACTGTCATCGAGTGGGTTCAGTATTTAAATTTTCAAAAAAATACAAAATGGCTGTTTTATGTGCTTTTTTCGAGTTCACTATATTTGATGGTGGGTTGGGGGTGGATGCGACGGTCTAACTTTTTGCAATTTTCTCGTTTCTGAGCTATACGGGATTCCAGAATAGTATGTAAGGTTATATTTTCAATGACGTGAGTCTCCGTGTATCGGATATGATCCAGAAAATATTCACGCGCTTTTAAAATATTAGAACTTATTTGGAACAACTTCATCATTTGCACCGAATTTAAATGCACCTTTATATGCCTGGTTTTAATCACGTATACCTCGAAAATTCAGCGCCCTCCATATATATTTAAGAATCATGTTCCGATTCTTTTTCTCTAGAAAAACAAACTCATATCGTTCCCTCGTTAATGCTGTACCTCAGAACCAGACTAACGCAAGTCCATTTTCATAAATTTTCCGTAGAGGGCCAAAACGATTATCGGATGCGTTCAAAGGATGCGAATCGGGCTCTTTTGACCCTGCTAAATAAGTGTGAAGGAATTTTTGCTATAGAATAACGTTCTTTAGGGTCGATGCAGAATAAGATTCTATAAACAATGCAGTCGAAAAGTGAAAATCGCCATTTTTTGAATTACGTCAGTCTGGTTCTGAAGTACAGAATGCTGAACTAGCTGAGCGATGTGATACAGCTATCTCAATGCCGCCAACGGAAACTGACCAAACAGAAATTCCTCTGCGAAATTCCAACATACAGTCCTTTCCAGATAAAAAGCCCAAATGAAAACAATATTAATATGCCACACCGCGAGCCCACATCTTATCGCCTGCCCATCCTCATACCAGGCATCCCTGCACGTGCGGGCGGGATTCGAATACTTAAAATTTGGAACGAAAATTCCCTCCGTCGACCCGCGCTTTCTCTCTCTCTCTCCCCGAAAGAACACGTAGGCGCAGACGAGATGTTGGCCAACACTCCCGATGTGATGTGGTCCCAAAAAGCCACCTGATTTATGCGCAAACTCCTTGCTCCTCGTAATGAGGGGAAAATTGTCAAAATCATTGGCCTGCATACGAGCCAGCCGCCACGCGATTGGCCGGGGACGGGGATATATATAACGGGTCGCGCTCTTCCAGCGCTCTGTTCTGAGTTTTTTGTTTTGCAGTTTTCGGGGTTTTTTTGCGCAAAGGGTAGTTGAGGACCATCATGTTGCTCTCGGTTTTTGCTCTGTCCCTTGTTGTTGCTGGGGTTCTGTCCGCCCCGCCTGCTACAGATGTGCCAAGGGGTGATGCGGCGGCTGATGCGAATAACTATCCTGTTCCGGTAAGTGAAGTTTTGGAAAATTATGATTGAAAAATTTTCTGAATGGAAAAAAATAAATAAATGAGTGAAGCTTGAAAAATTAAAATATTCGATAACAAATGTAAAAATTCTAAAAATAATAAATAAATGCTTAAAAAATTTGTCCTGAAAAGGTCAGCAAATCATTGTTGCTAAATTTCAAATTATTATTTTTTTCCATTTAAATATCTAACTCTTTAATTTTAATTCTTTAAACTTTAACTCTGTAGATTAACAGTACTAAAAAACGCTCTATTTTCTCGGTATTTAGAATTTTAATTTAACTTTTTTTATCAGCAGTAATTCTCCATGAATTTAACACTTTTAAAGTTGTAAATTTAGCTAATGAGTGAAGATTGAAAATGAAAATACTTCATATTACAAAAATAAATTATACAATAAATTAATGATTGAAGTTTGAAGAATTAAAATAATTGAAAATGTTATTAAATATTATAAAAAACTATCCTGTTCCGGTGAGTGAAGTTTTGGAAAATTCAAATATTTGACAATTATGAGGATTGTAAGAATTAAATGAATGAGTGAAGTTTGAAAAATTAAAATATTTGAAGGATTTTTTAAAAAATTTTTAAAAAATTTATTAAGTTATAACATTAGCTAATGGGCAATTCCACGGTGACTTACGTTACATTTTGACCAACCCTTTTGCATTTAGCACCTCAGTGAGAGCAAATATTGTTATACAAACCTTGTACGAAAGTTATCCATGAAAATGACAGTCAAAAGCATAATAAAAATACAAAAATATTTGCTGCATTTAAATTTTTCAAAATTTAGCAGCCAAAAATAAGGCAGTAACTTATGTTACACAAAAAGGGAATGCAATAACGTGACAGTTCGTTCTAAGGCAAATCTCTGCTCTTTCACAATTGTTTTTAGTTTGAATCATAATTTATCTTTTTTTTGGATAGTTTTAAGAAATTATTTTCACAAATTTAAAAATGTAGTTAAAAAATTGAAATTTATGGGAATTTTTAACTGAGTAACTTACGTTACAGTAACTTACGTTACAAAGTTCACTTATTAGCATATTTTTATTACAATAAATAAAGAATGAAAATTCCAGTCCAGTTTAGATCAAGATATTGTAAAATAACAATTATAAGTTAAATTCACAGAAATTTAATACCAAACTCAATGACCAATCAAACATATTACATAACATAAGACTTAAATCCATCATAGCCGCTGTTTTTAACAAGTTCAGGTAATTCAATTTTTCGTATTATGTTTTCTTTCTTGTAATAAATTTCATCTGCGTTTCTGGCCATTTCTAATTGGTTCCAACAGCAGCCATTACTTATATTTTAAACTCGTTTTCTTCAATAATCGTCACAATTCAAGGATACAATGTATTTTCGTACTTCACCACACACCATCATTCACCGGCTTTTATCTCTGTTTTTTCTTCTTGTTCCTTAAAATACTTAACTAAACGAAACCCCACAGTTTGTTAATTTCTAGTTCTTAAATAGTCATTGTCAATGTGCGGATCTTCAGAAAGTAATTTTGATAAATTTTGCTTTTCTAACATATTTCAATACCATCAAGAGGGACTTTTATTCACAAATCTGTAATATCCACATGACTTTTCTCATACCCCTTTAACAGCGCATATGTTCTGCAGAGTTCAGTGGCATTTAATGCAGACTAAAATATATTTCACCTGTAAGAGATAAAATATTTTTGTGTTTGTGTTTTCCAAAACATATTTGATAACTTTAAAACATAACAGAAGTCATTTTTGAATAATTTATAGTACATTACTCCTAAATATTTTGAATGCAGTGATATTGTTTAGAGAGAATTAATGTCTCAAAAGCCAAAAAGAAACATATAATTTATTATAGAAGTGTATTGTAAGCTTATTAGCAAACAAAGACATTTTAAGAAATATGATTAATTTAATATAATAAAGTAAATACATAACGATAAAAGAAGGTTCGAATAAATTACTCCTACTAACCACATAAGTTTATTCCACAATGTACTTTATTTCTAAACGCAAGCATTTAAATTTTATTTGGGTAACTTACGTTACGTGCATATGCCAGTAACTTACGTTACGCATTTTGACTGTGGCACAAAGAATAAAATTAACAGTATTTGAAAGAAAACTATCATTATTTATTTGATACACACTTATAAGATAGAAAATATAACATTACTAATATTGTATTGCTCTTTCTTTATTCACATAAAAAACATTAACATGTTTTTGGTAACTTACGCTACATAGCATAGTGCTTTTTTTAAATATACATAAATCACTTAATTTAGGTAACAACACTTACTTCAGCAATTCAGAATATTAATTTAAAGTGTAATAATCATTAATATTTCATTGCAACAGTTATCTAAAGAAAAAAAGTGAAACTTACCGACGTTGAAAGTTTGACCATTTGCTTCACCAAGAATAAAACATTCTAATGCCAACTTCAAAGTGCTGCCAAAACTAAAAAACTAGGTTCTAGACGGAAACTTATTTTGCATAAGACACTTTCAACCCTTTTAAATCGAAAAATATGCAAATTAATCACACTAGTTTAATTTAATTTTTTCAACGATTTTCCACACTTTCATGGAATTGCCCTAATGAGTGAAGTTTGAAATTTAAAATATTTCACTTTATAAAAGCTTCCATGAATACATAAATCATGCAATAAATTAATGAGTAAAGCTTGAAAATTTAAAACATTTGAAAATTGAAATAATTCTAACGGTTAAATGAATTGTAAAAAAAAAAGTAAAAGAATGGAGTTTGAAAAATTACAATATTTGAAGAATATCATAAAAATGTTAGAAAAATAAATAAGTTGTAAAATTAGCTAATGATTGAAAATTAAAATGTTTCACATTACAAAAATTCAATTACAGGCATAAATTATATAATAATTAATGAGTAAAGCTTGAAAATTAAAATATTTGAGAGTTCTAAAAATTCTAAAATATAAATGAACTGTAAAATAAATAAATGAGTGAAGTTTGAAAACTTGAAATATTTCGGATTAAATATATTTTGCAATAAATTGATAGCAATTGAAGTTCAAAAAATTAATAAAATTTCTAAGGAAAAGCTAATTTATAAAATAAATGAATATTAGTAAACTGTAAATACAGATATTTTTAACTTTCCTACAAGCGTACTTCATGTATTGAAAATTGAAAATACTCCTGGAAAAATTTGGGCTAGCATATTTTTATGCATTGTAACTAGTATTAAAATTTAACATTGTGTGAAAACTGAGGGGGGGGGGAGAAATTTGAATTAACTAAAAAAATATTACATTTGAATGTTTTTCAATTAATTCATAAAAAATTCATAACGTCAAAAATTCTGAAGAATAAAAAGTTAAAATAGCACACACCTTTTTCTTTCCCTCCCACCTTCCATCTCATTCTAAGAAAGTTCTTTTCTGGAATTAGTTACCATTACGCTCTATTTTATTGTTTTCGCTCCTCTTTTCTGCTGTTTACTTTCAGTCCTCCAAAATTAGTTTCCAGTCCTCTAAAAAACTCAAATAAGGTTTTCACTCCTCTAAAAAAATGTCCATGACTAGTTTTACGCTTGACAAACAACATCTCCGACTAATTCTAAAAGTTAACAGATTTTTACGATTAATATAACAATCATATATATTTGAAAAAATTTGAAAATAGTTTTGTTCAACTATCTCACAAAATGTTTCATGTGTTTTCAAGAGATTCTGCGCACCAATTACATCTAAAATGCCTTTTTGATATTTAGAACGTGCTATTTAAGTATAATACGCCAATTTGCTTCGCTTTGGACTTTTTTTTTTCTTGCCGAAGAGCTTCTTTGTAATGCGCAAAACTGTGTCTAAGATTTGCTATGCAAACTTTATTTCAATATTTGTATTAAAATTCAGCAGCGTACTTTTATAAAAGTTTCAAATAATCGTCAAATCAACAAATACTATTTGATAAATTAAACTTGAAATTGGACGAATAATTAACATCCAATTCGATATAAAGCAGTGAGTAACCACCCCTAAGCAAGGGCTAAAGCAGAAACAATCAAAACACCACCAACTCGTTTATTTCAAGTGAATCGAAGTGTCGTCCAATTCTATGTTGTAAATTGGTTCTCGCGACAGTTATAATTCATGTATTTCAGTTCTATCTAAGTTAGATTTCCGAGTTTTAAAATGAAGTTTGGGGCTTCAAATTATTTTTAGTACAGTCAAGCAAATATATATTTTTTAATTTAGGGATATTTCAATTGTAATTTTATTTAAGGAAAGAGATTTAAATTTCTAATGAAGAAAAACCATTGAATAAAAAGCATAAACTTTATGAAGAATTACTGCATATAAGGAATTCTTTATGTATATGTAAAAAAAGTAGAAATTCTAATTACTGGGGGGGGAAAAGAGCATTTTTTTAGTCTTTTTAAAAATTATATATTACTTTTGATCTTCCGAGTTAAGGTTTGAAGAGTTGACTTTAAAAAGTTGGGAACTTAATTCAAAAAGGAAAAAAAATAAATAAATAAATAAAAATTTCGCAATTTCGATTTGCTTACCTTTTAAGGACTCAACCTGTTTTCCAACTTTATAAAGCATTTAATAAATAAATATTCATAAGAACAAGACTTAATAATTAGTAATTTTTCCTCAGTGGTTATTACATTAACGAGTTCCAATCACTGCCATAAACAAAGCAATTTAATTTTCAAACATTTGATAATAAGTTTAATAGTATATATTTCAAAATTTAATGATAACTCAAAAATTTGAAATTATTTTTCCAAAATTCAAAAAAGATTTTCTTTAAAAAGTCATAGCTTTTGTTGCTGCATGAAATCTGACTGTTGACGTCTGTTGAGATCATCTTTCTTTGAATCACATATTATTGTAATGATTAATGATAATATTAGGGCTCATAACTAAAAAAGAAAAGTTGAGAAATTAAAATTTGAAATATATGATGAGGATTAAAGAAACAGAAATATCTACCGGTATGTAAGGATACTAGCTATTTAAAAAAAAATAATGATAATGAAGAAAGCAGAAAAAAGGCAAACGATTATTAAATTAGTTTTTAGCTACAACTAGGTCACACAAATGGAGAATGAAGTTCCATCACTTTCTTTAATAATGATAGAAAAAAATGAAAAAAAAAAAAGAAAATCAGGAGCCTTCTTGCCTCTTCACTTTTTCAGAGTGGAAAAATAATTATCGATTGAAATTTCCTTTTACTCAGTGGATTGATTTATTTTACGAAAGGAAAAGCTGCAAATTCCAAAAAGTGGATTTTTTTCAGGTAATTTTATAAAAATAAAACTTAGAATCAGAAGGGGGGGGGGTGTTTACGGTGGCCATCCATCTCAATTTTTGAGGCCATATGTCGCAGTATTTTTTTTTTTAATAGATCATTTAATCAGTAACCCAATGATGTAGCGAAATTCTGGACAAAAAAATGCTTCAGAGGTGATGTCCGCTATCCCCTTCCTCTCACATACATTTCTTTTGACGCCCCCTCCTCCCCCACACACTTTTTTGGTGCACCAACCGCCTGTGAGGAGATGAAGAGGAGTTGAAAAATAACGAAGTCAAGAAGAAAAAGGTGCTTTTCTAAACACAAAAGCCTCATAATGCCTCCTCAGTTCTATACCTCAGAAACAGAACGACGTAAGTCCAAAAATGGCGATTTTCACTTTTTTGCTTATTGTATGCAGAATCTTATTCTGCATTAACCCACAAGAACCTTATTCTGGAAAAGAAATTCCCTCACAATTATTTAGCAGAGTGAAAAGAGCGCGAGTCCTATCCTTTGCATGTATTCGACAATCGTTTTCGCCTTCTACTGAAAAGTGACGAAAATGGACTTATAAGTCTGCTTCTGAGGTACAGAGTTTATGTACATGACTCCTTTTGTGGTGAAAATAACCAACTCTGTTCATTTATTCCCCCAAGTACAGTGTTTTCCTCGACTTATCGACAATTCTGTACCTTAGAACCAAACTAACGTTAAGGCCATTTTTGTAACTTTTTAGGGGAGGGAAAAACGATTGTCGGATGCATGCAAAGAATATAGGGACTCACGCTCTTAACGCATCTAAGTAATTATGAAGGAATTTGTTTTATAGAATAACGTTTTCATGGGTCGAAACAGAATAAGATTCTACATACAATGCAGTAAAAAAGTGAAAATCGCCATTTTTGGACTTACGTCGTTCTGGCTCTGAGGTACAGAATTATCGCTGGAAAAACGAATGGGGCCAAATCCAGCGAGATGTACAGAGCGAAAACTCGTAAATTCACTCCAAAGTAGTCTTAGACCTCAGAAGGAGGTGCAAAAAGTAAACAAAATCCCAGACCGGAGTTTATCGTCCACTGCATTTGGTTAAATAGAGCAGAAGTGGGGGGAATTTTTGGTCGTTGAACTTCGGCGAGATGGCGGTTCTAATAGATTTTGGTCGACTAGGAAAAAAGGACGCGCTTGGAGAACTGTCCCTGTTTTTCCTCGAGATACCTATCTGTGATGAGGTTTGATAAAAAAGTCGAGGAAAGGGAAAAGGTTCGCGTGTCGTGTGGGTTTTGAATGGTGTTGATGGGAGAGGCAGTTCATTTATTGTGATGGTGTTTGCATTTGAGGCAAACTCGTGTTCGTGCGTTCGCCGTGCGTAACGTCTTGGTTTTCGGTAAACATCGCATGTGGCGCTTGCATGTGTGGGAATGAGTTTCAGGAGGTCCGTCTTGAATTTTCAAACAAACAAACAAGACGGAATTGGGTTATGAGAATTTTGGTCACTTGTTGCATAATGTAGTTTGCTTTGTAGGAAAATGAATGAGATGGTTTGTAAGCGAATTTTTTAAAAATATTAATGCCGAAGTATATTCGCTTTTTTTCTTTCTTTTTCCCCCCTCCGCTTTTTTCAATGATGTAAAATAGGCTTTACATGAAGATAGCAGGGAAAAGTAAATTTTCTAAACACACTTTTACACTTTCTAACA
>JAXGGA010010924.1:0-17500 GCA_038373865.1 Uloborus plumipes
CAATTACTGTATACAATGCATTTAATCCAATCACATTTCTCAACATCTTATTGTACTTTTCTAAGCAGTCGCACTTCTTGTTTTTACGAACACAAAAAAAATCTTCCCTATCGAATTCTTGGTGTTTAATGGCACGTTCTTCCATATCTTCTTGCGCCAGTTGTTCATCTGTTTTGTTTCAGGGATTTCTAAATAATTTCTTCTTGTCAGTAGCAGTTTTCCTAACTGATTTGTGGTTGTTAATAACTATTTCTTTCTTTTTTAACCTTTTGCTTTCTTTTTGTCATGTTTTTTATTGTCTTTGAGCTTGTTTTTCAAGTCTTTCCTTCTTTCCTTTTGTTTCTCAGAAACAACTGAGGATCTTAGCTCGTAAGGTTCTTGTTTCTCTTCTTTCGCTTTGTTTTCTCGTAGGACGGTACTGGGGAAATTTATCCAGGACTTTGGTTGGTGTTCTACGGTGAAACTATGGCATCTTCCCCGGAAGCAATATTCGGCCTCTTAACCAAAACTTTGAACTTATATCCGACTCGCATAACATTTCGCAGCAGCTGCGGACGGAAGCGAATATGCCACTAACGAAAAACTCACACTTTAAACTTTCGGAAGCTAACCGAGTTACTTCTCTGCTATCAAAACTGAGGTTAATGAGGTTTAGTAAAGTAAGCTGCAATATAATTTCAAGTACTAATCAGAGGAGGTGTGATGACAAAACAATGTTAAAAGTCCACTTATTACTGTAGTTCATCCCCAAAATCTTCTTGTATGATTCAACTGTATACAATGCCTCTTTCCTCGGAGAAGTTTTTCGGCATGCAAGTTGGGTGAAGCAGGTGATACGTCATCTTCTCCCTAACAACCCTATTGTTGTCGTATTTGAAAAAAAGTTCTAATATACTTTTCTACTGATTTTTTCAAAGTGCTTCAGCAAAACGCATTTACAGAGCATGCTTGCATGATTTTTGAATGCTGTGGTTTGCCAAAAATGAGATAAAATGTTGTATGTGATAAAATGCAGATTTATGTTTGAAATTTAATCTTGACAACATATTTTAAGGAAAGTATTATACTTTGTGTACCAAACATAAGGAAAATTTGGATTGAATTAAAGAAAAATGTCACGATTTTTTCACTTGATTTCAGTGTGTGACACTCTAAGTGTCACACATTCAGTGTGTCTCACTCTCTTAGCCTATCATTTGAAAAATAAACATTCATTTTTTTCCTTCGGTCAACTTTATTAAATAATGCCTGTGCAATCGGTACAAGGTAACTAAACTATCCCGTGCGTCATTTTATTTATCTAAAAAAATCAAGCATTATCTAGTTTATTTTATTTATTTCATGCACAAAACTAATTTTTAAGGGGTTTCTTTTTTAAATCTTATTAGCTCTAAAAGAGAATATTTTTATTACTCATACTGAAACGTATTCATGCAAAAACTCAAAAGAAAATCTCTTGGAAAATATAAAGAATTAGAAGAAGAAAAAGACAAATTGAAGTAGCCATTGACATCAAACAGTATTCGAAGCAAACAGCAAACAAATTGCCTTTACTTGTAAATTCAAGTTTTCAACAGAAGCGTATTTCCAATTTCCCCAAGCTGGCTCATCGATTAGCATCTGAAGTGAGTTAGTCAAGAGTAAATTTACTTTTTCGTACCCTGATTAAATTTTCAAGATTTGCATTTGAGTAGTGAATTGTCAAGGGGATTGATTATCCACATTTCTTCCAGTAATGATATTTCTTTACTTTAGAAGATTACTGTTAAAAATATCACCAGGCGTAATTGCAAATTGCATTCTCACACATACCATACTTAATAAATGCTAAGAATATACAATATGTAGCAAAAATCATGCATGTTCTTTCAGTAAATAAATTTGTTTTACTTTATTTATTATTTATTGTGTTGCGAAAAATTTGAATTTTGCATAAAATATATTTTTCAGAAGATATAAAACGTCTTTCCAAATTGCATACTGTGACGAAAGAAATAAGGTCTTGTTGATAAAATCTTTAAACAAACAAGAGTTAACTTCCAAGTGAAAGGGATTGAAATTTAGGTTTCAAAGACATTTAACGTTTTCAAATATTGCTAAAGTTTTTTTTTTAATTTCAGAATTAAAATGCAGAAAATGGTTATTTTGTTTGAATCAAAAATATCTTATTTATTTTTTTTTCAATGAAACCCTATTCGTAATGCATTACGAAACAATATACAAAATGGCTATAAAATTAATTGAGGTGTTCTGTAGCAAGTTAAATATTGTATTAAACATTCCCAAATTTTATGGGTGTAGCACATAGCGAATCATGATATTTCAATTTCTGAAAAAAAAAGCAAAAGGCATAAAAATCGCAATCAAGGAAAATTTCGACGTTGAAAAAGTACCAACTATGAACATTAAATCGAAGTCAGAGTCAGAGTCAAAGACTCATAGTCGAAGAACTGGAGTCTGAGTCATTATTAGGAGTTGAAATCGAAACCCCGTCGACTATGAAGAGCAGGAGTCATCAGTTTTCGTCGAGCCTACATTACAGACATGGCTGCAGAGTCGGAGTTGGAATTAAGGATTCGGAGTCGAAAAGTCGTTGTTAGTTGGAATCGTAGTCAATAGATAAAGTCAGACTCAAAGGCTCTAAAATTCTAATAGTCTGAGTGTAATAGTAGGGTTTTTAGAACATTTTTAGCAACAATATAGCTCTTTTAGGAGCGTTACTGTAGATTTTCGAAATACAGCTTTCACGTACTAGAAAAAAATACGTCGTCCTTGTCTCGTACTGATTTTTTAATAAACAGGCAATTTTTATAGTGTAGTAACAACAGTTGCGTCACTTGGGGGGGGGGAGGCGGACCTTCTCGGGCTTCACTCGGCTAGGGGTGACACCCGGAACGGACCAAAAAAGAAGAAAAAAAAGAGAGAAGGAAGAAGAAAAAAAAAAAATAGAAATGAAATAAAAAGAAGAGGAAGGGAAAAAAACATATTCGGGAAGGGGGGGGTAGCCGGGTGATACGCCCGTGTAGTGTAACACCAAAATGATTTTAAGTATGTATGAAAGATTCGACAATTCTGAATTCTTTATTCAACATGTACAGTAGGGTGGAGCGAAAATGACCGAAAAAAACTTTTCTTTTAATTTAAAATAGCTTGATGTGTCAAAATGTGCCATTTGGTCACTAAAACAGAGTGTGAAAATTTGAAGAGATTTGAAAAAAAAAATTGATCTCCCTTCGCGACCTTTTATTTTACAATATATAGTGACATTATGTGAAAAAATGACTATACATCAGATTAACTGTTTTTCAGTTTAACCACCTGCAAGCACAACAAAATATCACAAATCTAATAATTTATACAGTAAACTATCAAAACAAAAATACAATAAAATGTCACAAATATTTACAAAGTGAAATGCGAAAATTCATGTTTTGTCTCAAACTTCGGCATTAGCTCTCGCGAAGCAATTCGAGCACAGATGAACCCATGTCGTGCTGTGTACCCAAACAGCTTTCGCCGCCTCTATCACCAGCTTAACATATCTTTCCACACCTTGAGTGATACTTGGAAATTTTTCAAACATGATGATCGGAGTCACCTCCGTTGTGATGAGGTAATACAGTTCAGCGTCAGTTATATCTTTGATTATGGGAGGCGATGAGGTATGGCAGACAGCTCAATCAATAATGTCGAAATATTTGACAGAGTCGAAGTTAAGTTTGGGGGCAACCTTAAAATTCCATATTTGTCCACTGGGGTTTGTGGAAGCCTTGTCTTTCAAGATCCGTCGCAGGCCCAGTTCCCCCACGCGTAACCGATGATCCGTCATCATTGCTGTGAGAATCTTCTCCGGGTTAGCAATGAAGGTATTGCGATGAATGAGAGTGCCAACGATTTCTTTGTGTTTAGGGCAGAGGAATCTTGACCTGACAAGCATCTGGTGCAGGTGCCTGGCTCTTTCTTTGCATGACCAGTGAGCTATTATGGCTAACCATGTTGGGGCATACTCACGAATAATGAATTTAACAAGTTTTCAATTTTCCAACGGTTCCAATTCACTAATATGTAATCTAAGAACTCGATTGGCAATAGTGATCCAGCGTGAGTGATTTAGGCAGCCAGGATTTCTATTTGTTAAAGTAAAGCTACATTCACCTTTGCTAATGCAATTGCACATTTTCAGTAGATAGCGTTGATATGTGCTTAACTTCTTCGGGTCCAAATTGGACAACTCCTGTATTAATTGTATGGGTTCAAAGGAAGTAACAGGCTGATTGGTGCAGGTAGCAAGCCGTTTTCATAAATCTCGAGAAAGTCCCCGTGGTCTTGTAGTTGTGCCATCCAGTGCATGGAAAGGGTGGCGCAGAGACAGCTCATTAGCGTGGAACAAACATACCAGCCACTGCAGAGGAATATTTAATGTCTCCTCCAGTCGTCATATAACACCTGCTCTATGACCTGTGTTCACATTCATGCCATCAGACCCTATAACTTTGATGCTCTCCATTTGTGCATTCTGCTCTACGAAACTGGAGACTATTGCCTCAGCAATGTTTTTGCAATGTCCCGTTTCGCTCTTATTTATTCTACCGGTTATTATCTTTCTTGGTCCTCTTTGATCATGCAGAAAAATGCGTTTCCTTGCCGGAACTTTAAATTCTTTAGCTCATTTGAAGTCATGTCGAATCTCTTACATTTGTTGAGATCAAATAGGCTGTTGGCTTTGTTACGAAAGTCAGTCAGTCTCCACGTTGGTAGTTGATATTATCTTTTCTCCCTTTTCAAGCCTTCAGGATAGCGTCGTATATGTTGTGGAATTATCTCAGTTTTTCAATCGCATGTGCTTGACTTACCATTGGAAGCGAGACCTTTGTCCAGATCTCTTCCACATCATGACAAAGTTTGCGCGATATATCAAAAATGAGTAACAATTATTTTGCCGAATTTTATTTGTAAAAATTAAAATTATAAGTATTAAGTTCATTAATAAATAAAAATTGAATATTATTATTATAGATGAAATTTACTTACATTAGTGAACATTCAAAGGATCTTGCTGGATTATTTGATGGATGTAGTTTTTTCTATGACAATTATGTAGAAGGAAGAAGTTGAAATTGCCGACGCTTGGCTAAACAAACAGCGCTATATAATGCAATCTTATTTTTAAATAATGTGACTGGGTCTACGTACCCCTTTGATAAAGTAGCCTCAGGCTTCAAGTAAAACAAGGCAATAAACAATTTAGAGTGGTTTTGTCTCACACGTGACGGTATAATCAGACAGAATTGGGAAACAATTGCATTACTTTTTACATTGTCCAATTATTAAATGTAAACAAATAACGGAACATAAATTGAGATAAACAAGTAATGGAACATTTTAAATAAAACGAAATGTTAACATTACTCCAGGAAGTAACTTTTGCCTAAGTTTTAAAGTTGTGAAGTTTTTAGAAAAGTTAAGGGTTAGTTTTTCTCCCGAGTAAAAGGTTTGCAGTGATCAGAAAGCACTATACACATGAAGAAACTACAAAGTAACAGATGAAAACTACAATCTGTGGGAGTCATAAAACAAAAGTGCGTTCCTACGTGCGATAGAAAAGAAAACATTGTGTAGTTCTTAAAGCACTTAAGGAATTTAAACAGAAACTGCAATATAGTTTCTATTATGTGAGTTAAATACATTTTTTTTTTTAATTTGTAAAAGCAAGAAATAAATTTTGAGAAACGTATTTCAAATTTGAAATTGCGATATCACATACCTTTTGTTTTAACTTGTTGGGTAATTCAGAAAATCAACTCTTTAGCAAAAATTCCTAACAAACGGCGATATAGGTATTCTCTAAAATGGCATATTATTGAATTCATAATTTGAGACACTTTTATTTAACTTAAATACAATGGACTCTCACTTATACGCCGGCGCAAGGAACCGACAGAAAAAGGCGCATAAGTGAGAGAGACGTGTAAGTGAATAAGCCTATTTAAATTACTAAAACGCAACATAAGTTCCAATGAGAGAACAAATAAGAATGTTTCTATATGAAAGGGATATATTACTACGGTTTTAGCAATTACTGTAAATCAACTGCAATGATGAAGAGAAAACAAATAATTGTAACATACCTAATTAAAATCAGTTCCCTTTAAAACGATGCATAACAGATAATTGTCTCTCTCCGAACTTTAGTTCATGCGGAAAAAATGCCTTCCGTGAGAAATAAAGGCGAAAGGTTAAAGAATAAATTGAAGAAAAATGCTTATTTTTTAAGGAAATCAGTTTAAATTTTTTACAATTTAGGGAAAATTCGGTGCATAAGTAAAATATTTTTATTCAGAGCGACGCATAAACGAATGCCACTATCATTATTCTGCTATGAAATGTGCTGGGACCATTTAAAATCGTCGTATAAGTGAAAAAGGCGCATAAATGAGGCGGCGTATAAGTGAGAGTTCACTGTATATTGAGTTATTTATATTGTGAGCATTCTTTACATTACATTTCATGAGTCTAGGTACATGATGTCCATCCTTTTTTCTGCCTCAGGGCCGCACCTCATGTTAAAATTATTTACAGGGCCACAGCACTTATAAAATTTCAAAATGTTTCATCCTCTTAAAAACTATATGGGAATATACAGAATAGGGAAGAAAAATAAAAACCTATTAACTTGTTGTAATTACTTGATGCTTATCTTATTAAAAACACGTTTTTTTGAAAACAATTTCTGAAAATTCGGCTCCAAACTTGTGTCATTGTATTTGAAGTTAAAGATCAACGTAAATAAAGCACAAATAAGGTAGAAAGTACAGCAAATAGCTATTTCAAGGCTACAATGGAGCCCCTTCATCAGTGCAAAAAGCTCAGCAAACAACATGAAAGCTGTAAGAGAACTGAGCGCGAAGCACGTGTGCCCCGGTATTTATAACAAATGGGCGAGTGCGCTTGAACTCACAACAAAGCGGGAAAACACCGACCAATCAGCGATCAGCGAAACGCCAGGAGAGCGAAGAAAAAGGGGGAAAAGGCGGCAAAGGAAAGTAGGGGGAAAAAAAAAGCGCGGTAGAAAACACTTGAAGACGAAATTATAAAAATTGCTTCCAGATGTCAGGGAAAAATGGAACACTGGAAAAATCATTCACCAGAGAATGAGAATTTTTCCAAATATGGTAAGCTTCCCAAAAATCGAGGTCATAAACTGACGAACATTTACAAATAATTCTAGCCGAAGAAAAATCAAAGCAGTGACCAGAAGTCCAACAATGCTGAGCAATGGAAGAGCGTGCTAGTTCTTTATGTTTAACATAATTTTGATGCTCTTTCAGACGGTGCTTAAGAGGCCGCTTAGTCTGGCCTACATAGCTAAGTCCGCATTTGCAAGAGATGCTATAAATGCCCCAGTTGCTTTGGCAATCAATGGGATGCTTTAAGTTTGTAAACTTGATTTTGTTCACAGGAGAGAAAGAAATATCGAAACCAAACTTTTTCAAAATCTTTGCAACTTGATGACTTGTTTTTGGATAAAAAGGCAAAACAATGGTGTAACCAACCTTAGACTCGGAAACCTTGCTGGAATGAGGGGGCTTTATTAGCCTATTATATATAGAATCAATAATCTTGGGCGAGTAACCCCGATCAAAAGCCACAGCTTTTAAATAAGAAAGCTCAGTATTTAAAGAACTGGATGAAGAACAGATATTCAAAGCACGAAACACAAAAGCCTTAAATGAGGCCAACTTTTGGTTTCGAGGATGAGAAGAGTAGTTGTGAGGAGGTAGTGTAACAGCAAAGGGCTTACGATACACTGAAGTCATAAAATCGTTATTACTTTTAGTAATCAAAACGTCCAAGAATGAAAGAGAACTTTCCATTTCCATTTCAATAGTGAATTGGATGCAAGGATCGATAGAGTTAAGAGTGGAAAGTAAAAGCTCATTATTAACTTGGTTTTGGTCAAGCAAAACAAAGCAATCGTCAACATAACGAACATAGAACGGAAACTTTATGGTTTCAAAAAGTTTTACCTCAAAGTAGTGCATATAAATGTCACTTAGAATAGGGCTCAAAGGGTTACCCATCGCTAAACCTTCGGACATGCGATAGTAAACACCATCAAACACAAAAGTATTCTGCTCAAGACAAGCACGAGTAAGAGAAACAAGTTCATCAACCTCAAAACTAGAAAAATGATGTTCCTGGAGTCTCAATTTGAGACAATCCAGTGCTCCAATAACAGGTACATTAGTGAAAAGATTCACTAATGTACCTGTTATTGGAGCACTGGATTGTCTCAAATTGAGACTCCAGGAACATCATTTTTCTAGTTTTGAGGTTGATGAACTTGTTTCTCTTACTCGTGCTTGTCTTGAGCAGAATACTTTTGTGTTTGATGGTGTTTACTATCGCATGTCCGAAGGTTTAGCGATGGGTAACCCTTTGAGCCCTATTCTAAGTGACATTTATATGCACTACTTTGAGGTAAAACTTTTTGAAACCATAAAGTTTCCGTTCTATGTTCGTTATGTTGACGATTGCTTTGTTTTGCTTGACCAAAACCAAGTTAATAATGAGCTTTTACTTTCCACTCTTAATTCTATCGATCCTTGCATCCAATTCACTATTGAAATGGAAATGGAAAGTTCTCTTTCATTCTTGGACGTTTTGATTACTAAAAGTAATAACGATTTTATGACTTCAGTGTATCGTAAGCCCTTTGCTGTTACACTACCTCCTCACAACTACTCTTCTCATCCTCGAAACCAAAAGTTGGCCTCATTTAAGGCTTTTGTGTTTCGTGCTTTGAATATCTGTTCTTCATCCAGTTCTTTAAATACTGAGCTTTCTTATTTAAAAGCTGTGGCTTTTGATCGGGGTTACTCGCCCAAGATTATTGATTCTATATATAATAGGCTAATAAAGCCCTCTCATTCCAGCAAGGTTTCCGAGTCTAAGGTTGGTTACACCATTGTTTTGCCTTTTTATCCAAAAACAAGTCATCAAGTTGCAAAGATTTTGAAAAAGTTTGGTTTCGATATTTCTTTCTCTCCTGTGAACAAAATCAAGTTTACAAACTTAAAGCATCCCATTGATTGCCAAAGCAACTGGGGCATTTATAGCATCTCTTGCAAATGCGGACTTAGCTATGTAGGCCAGACTAAGCGGCCTCTTAAGCACCGTCTGAAAGAGCATCAAAATTATGTTAAACATAAAGAACTAGCACGCTCTTCCATTGCTCAGCATTGTTGGACTTCTGGTCACTGCTTTGATTTTTCTTCGGCTAGAATTATTTGTAAATGTTCGTCAGTTTATGACCTCGATTTTTGGGAAGCTTACCATATTTGGAAAAATTCCCATTCTCTGGTGAATGATTTTTCCAGTGTTCCATTTTTCCCTGACATCTGGAAGCAATTTTTATAATTTCGTCTTCTAGTGTTTTCTCCCGCGCTTTTTTTCCCCTACTTTCCTTTGCCGCCTTCCCCCTTTTCTTCGCTCTCCTGGCGTTTCGCTGATCGCTGATTGGTCGGTGTTTTCCCGCTTTGTTGTGAGTTCAAGCGCACTCGCCCATTTGTTATAAATACCGGGGCACACGTGCTTCGCGCTCAGTTCTCTTACAGCTTTCATGTTGTTTGCTGAGCTTTTTGCACTGATGAAGGGGCTCCATTGTAGCCTTGAAATAGCTATTTGCTGTACTTTCTACCTTATTTGTGCTTTATTTACGTTGATCTTTAACTTCAAATATAGTTCAGCACAAAGCCTATTTGATCATTTTTCATTTATTGTGTCATTGTAGCTTTTCATGCTTTTCGGTTTGTAGCATTGAACACAACACATGTCACACGATTTAACTTTACGTGCCGGATTTGGCCCAAGGGCTGTTGGTTGGGTAGCACTGATCTGGGTTATTAATCTGTTCCCAAGAAATGTCTTTGTCGCTGCTTCTAAGTATTGAAAATAAAGACTGTATGAAGTACGTGCTGTAAAGATTAAAATGAAGTCTTCATTATTTCATAAAAGCTTTAGTGTGGCATACAATAGCGTTATGTTTGCTGCGGAATACAGTATCATGTAGCGACAGTCTATCAATAAAACAATTGGAAATGAAGCTCCTTAGTTGCTGTTGAACTCTTAAAAAACATTAATTTCAATAAATATGTAAATAATTTGTGAAAAACTTTTACTATGTCGTAGACAAATGTTTGGATGTACGAGGTGAATTCAAGTTCTAAGGCCTTCCATTTTTTTGCTCCAGACTAGAAAGGCATAGAAGCATGTGCAATGTTTTAAAATGAGAGCGCGTTCTTTGTCAAAATATCAGAGATGGCAACACTATGCGACAGATGGAATTTTAACGCCAGTCGCGAGAATGAGAACTGTTTTCGATACTTAAAATGGCGACGTTTCTCTTACTTGAACAGCATGCAAGGTGCAATCATTCGTTTTCTGAATTTGCGTGGTGTGACACCAATGGAAATTCATCGACAGTTGAAGGAGACATATATGATGGAATTGTGGATGTGTCGAAAGTGCGTTAGTGGGTGCGACATTTTAATGAAGGCAGACATTTTAATGAAGGCAATGTGAAAACAAATCAAAACCACCTTGGAATCGCACAAGCCGGTCTGACGACATGATCGAGATTGTGGAGAGGATTGTTTTGGGGGATCGCCGAATGACTGTCGCTCCCACGAACGCACTTTCGACACATCCATAATTCCATCACATATATCTCCTTCAACTGTCGATGAATTTCAATTGGTGTCACACCACGCAAATTCAGAAAACGAATGATTGCACGCTGTTCAAGTAAAAGAAATGTCGAAATTTTATGTTTCGAAAACAGTTTTCATTCTCGCGACTGGTGTTAAAATTCCATCTGTCGCATAGTGTTGCCATCTCTGTGATATTTTGACAAAGAACGCGCTCTCATTTTAAAGCATTGCACATGTTTTTATGTCTTTCTAGTCTGGAGAAAAAAATCAGAGGCCTTAGAACTTAAATGCACCTCGTAAACCAGTATTTTCTGTGAGAATTTTGATTAATGTAATTCAGGCTACTAACTTTTGAGACAAAAAAGAGCTTAATGTAATAGTTCAAAAACTTAAACATACTTTTTTGTTACTCAAAATGAAACTCTGAATGAAAAAAAAGAAAAAGAAAATGCGGTTAACGCTTTAAGCTTGAAACTAATTGAATAAAATAAATAATTCCAAAAATTCTACTATGTCTTTTTTTTGAATAAGATTCCAAATTAAGATACTAGAACAATATTGAATTTTTTGAAACGAATTATTTTCACTAAAAAATATTAGAAATATACATACTACTTTATTTTCTGCTTGAGTAAATATATAATGGAAAATACTACACAGAAAAGTTAGTCTTTCATCTTACAAGGATTTGATTGAATGTTTGTAAGAAATGCAGCTATGAATGTATTATGCTTCTATAAATATTAATGAACCTTCTCAAAATGAAATGGAATTCTAGTAATATATAAAGATTTATTGGGACTGTTTAGGATTACACAACTGAAGACATCAAAATTGGAAATTTGCTTGCAGTATATAAACCGAACGCATGAATAAATTGCAATCAAAAATACAATTGAAATGTTTGCCTTTGCTTTCATTTCTAAACGGAAACTGCGCTAATGAATAATATTTAAATACAAACAATAACAAACAAATAAAAAAAACCGTCAAAGGTTATTAAGTTTTTCTATAGGCAACGAATAAAACATGTTTTAATTACACAGAAGAGTGAAAAATAGAAATATCGACAAATATATGTTTTTAAACCGACGGTCTAACATAGCGTTGCCAGACGTAGTATCTCCATATATTATTTCTCTAAGCCGAATCCTATACCCGGTCGAAACTCGCTCATTTCTTTATCGAATTGCAAGAAAATTTATGATTTTGAAGCTTATCCCGCGGGCTATTGACGAAAATTAGACCCACCCTCTAAAAAGTGTCGGTTCGTTTTTTATTCGAACTTCAATTTTTGGGCACAAAATTGACTCTATCTAGCAAAATAATTGTCGTATCGTCTCCATTTTGATTTCATTCGAAAGATTAAAAAAAATGCGTTCTTTAGAACGTTTCTCCGCTAGCGCCGCGTAACGAGAATCTCGAAAATCCACGTTTAAGCGACTTATAAGCGATTGAAGTTTGAAAAAGTTAAATTTTTTGCTCAACTGTCAAAATCGTTATACATTGTTGTTCAAATCAATTTTAAATGCGACATTTCAAGCCAAGGCTTAGCTCGGTAAACCTTAATTGTAACTTTTATTGTTTCAAAATACTATGGTAGTTTTGCGATAACGTTAGTATTTAGTTTAGTAGTAGCCTTGGGTATTTGATTTTAATATAGGGTATCACTTTTGTAGTAGTTGTAAAAGTGAACGTGTCTTTGATCTCTTTGAAAAGTTGTCAGAACGACGGCAGTTGATGGCGATGTTGTGCAAAATTGTCGTATTAAATTTTAAGTTTAGAGTTTTTTTTTTTTTTTTTTTTGCGGAATTCCGCACGGGTCACCTAGTTTTTGATACTACGGTAGTATTTTTTCGGCCCAAATAAGGAGAGTAGTATTTTTCTGGCAACCCTGTTTCCAATATACTAATGACTTAATTAAAAGATTTGGCAGATTTTTTTTTTTCATTTTCATAGATTTCGCATTTCAGCAACATTGATTTGGCAACGTTTGGAAACAGTAGTAGTATTTTGTAATATTTTTTTTAGAGGAGGCGTAGTATTTTTTTTGTTTCAATTCTCTGGCAACCCTGTCTTTTTCCCGGTGAAAATGCTTTGGGACCTTACTTGGCGCGTTTTCGAAAAGTCACCAACTGGCGCGTTTTTGCGTGTCTCGCGGAATTGAAAGCTCCGAGAGAAACTACGCAAAATAGTCAGGGTTACCACGCTTGGCACGCCTATCGCCCATTTAGCGAGAAAAGGGTATCTAAAGCACAGATTAACCAAATATCGTATCAATTGCGTTATTGCATCGTTCTTTTTAAAGTGTTTCATTTCGGAAAATGTATTGTTTTGTTTTTAAAACTAGGAAAGGAAACTTTCTTCTTCTTTTAAACTTTGGTAAGATTTCTGTTGGTTTCTGTGAGCAACAAAATTGTTCTTATTTTCTCTTTTGGCTTATTTTTGTGCATCTCCCCTTGGGGTTGCATTCGCATGTTCCAAGGGGGTGTTTTACCCCTTTTATGGAGTAAATCAGTGTTCATTTCAATGCAGACAAAAGTGATATGAATTGGCACGACCACTTGGCGATATATCGCCAAGCTTTTGGTCGCCAAGTATTTGCCGCCAATTTGGCGACATATCGCCAAGTCGGCGAAAAAAATTGTTTTCTTTTTTATTTGGACTCAATTTGGCGCTATTGGCGATATTTTGCGAAAAATCCACTGAATGATGTTAAAATCGGCGATATTTTGGGGATTAATCATTGTAAAACATTTTTTTTTTGCATTGTTTCGTGGCAATCTAGAGATATAAATGTTTGAACTGTTATCTTGCTCACTCCAAGCACTATTTTAGCACTTAACGCATCTACTAAGAAATTTACACATAAAAATAAGTAGCGTGGGGTCCATACCAGATTTTTATATCATACTTTGAAGGAATTATAGTTGAATTGCAACTAAAATAGAGCATTTTTTCTGCTATATCAATTATTTTACAAATGACTTTTAGTTTTATACCACGGGCAAAAGCCGTGCGGGTACCGCTAGTATTCCATAAAATGTCAACATCGTTTTTGCATTTTAAGTTGACTGCTTTGTCTGACAGTTTCAAACAGAAATACCCATTTTAATCACTAGGAATAATTTTAGGTAAGGGGATGTGGACAAAGTGAAATAGCGCCATTCCACGGAAAAGATGCATTTTGTCTTGCGCGGAACTTCAAAACCGAAAACGACTAATGAAGAGTAAAGTGGACCTGCACTCCTCATTCTTTTTCTGTCTGCTTGAACTTACTATGCCGCTTTAAATTGTAGTACTTATGTAACCCTTTATTTATCTCTTTTTTACTAAATGCAATTTTTGTGCAAATTATGTACTATATTTTGTGCACTCTCCCCCCGTTTACCTTAGGATAATGGAACGAAGCTTAGTTTTAATCAGCACATATGAAAATTAAAATACTTAAAATTACGCCTAACGTCATTTTAGTATGTATAATAAAATAATGGTTTCATGAAAATAAATGGGCACGAAATTATATTACTGCAAACCATAGTGTATGGTTAAATTCCAAATAGCCAATAAAAACAATTCATGTAAAAATTACTCACCGTTAAGAAAATAAATCTTTTCAAATTATAGTATAATTTGGGCGCTTGTTTAAATCCTTTATAGTTTAAAATGTAACATTTAAAAAAATTAGATACGTTCTAATACATCGCATAGGATGCTAATCTCGGAGGGGAAGATTATTATTGCCCACTCTGTAATGTATCGTATTAAATGATTATCAAGGAGGAAAACTATAATTTGAACCTACCTCCAGAAAGAGGAACAATATTTTTGAAATGAAGCGCAAAGGGGAATGGACTTGACATTCTTGAATGACTTCTGAAGTTTATCAATCTCGCGTTTGCGTCCTAATAATCCGTTAGTGGTTTAAACTTTAAAGGGTAAATTGAAACGTATTTTAAATTGTTACATATTCTGTGCAATTATTCATTTTCCTTAATCTGTTATTTCTTTTCAAAATTTACGGATTTATTTCTCGTGAGATATTCAAAAAATTCTATTTATTTTATCATGTACTTTTTCAAAAAAAAAAGAAAATAATTTACTAGAATTGATTTTTTAACGTGATTGGCACAAGTACTACTAGATAAGTGATACGAGAAACTACTTAGGGATTGAAATGATGGAACCTTGGTATGTTGACACCTGCTTAAATCGACATGTTTTCTTGGTCCCTTGATGTGTCGAGTTACCGAGGTTCTACTTTAATAAGGAAGTTTAATTTTTTTTCAGGAATTCACATTCGAGCATATTATGGATCTTATAAAACTACTTTTTCAAAAGAGGAACGACATCTATGCGTACCGTAACAGTAAAGAATTGTTAAATATAAATGCAACCTGTACGCAAGCACATAACATGACTTCTAAACCATTTGTTTAATCGTAACATCGGTTAGATGAAATAGTTACCAAAATGTAATTAAGATTTAACAGAACAATGTGACATAATTTTTTTCTTTAGATGTTTGTGCAAGTGCAAAACATTTTTTAATTTAATTTATTGTCAACGATTGTATATTTTTATAAAAATCAGTTGTGTTATTTTATAGCTGATTCTTGGAAACCAACTTATCTAACAAAAATATCAACTTTCTTTGAAGCAAAAGGGTAAAAAGAAAATTACGAATATTTGATTGCTTTTATGGCAAGAAACACGAAGGAAAGTTAATTTTAGCTGGTAAAAATTAAGCAGAAATTCACGCAACATTTAAAATTAAAGAAACTATTTCTAGAAAGCTCAACTTACATGTCGAAGGAAAATTAAAAGGAAAATAAATAAATTAAGCAAAGAAAGATAAAGAAAGAAATAGCATTTTTTAAGAATGTGGGAAACATTATATATTATTAATAGTTAAAGAATAGCGAAAAAGGGTATACAAAAATTATCATTAAGGATGAACTGTTGCTTTTAAAAATGAAAGAATGTGTCTTGACTAATCGGAGCTTAAAAACGATCATCACTTATTACAAAGAATTTAATAGACGTAATAACGGAAAAAAAATCGCAACGATTAGATTATGAGTTTAATAGCGTAATGTTCATTTAAGTATAAGTATGTATTTTTATAATTTTTCCCTTTTATTGCCTAGGTCCTTTTTTAATTAATTGTCTTCCGAATTTACAAAAAACACATAATATAGTCTGTAAGCACAAAAAATGAGATATTTACTTGTTCAGTTTTATAAAGAGGAATTCTCAAATGTAAAATTAAAATTATTAATTAATAAAATTATTTAAACAGTAAAAATAAATAATGAAATTAAGTTTGTACTGTAATTGTGTGTTTTGATGTATGACGGTAAAAAAAAAATCTTACTGCAAAAAATGAACTTGCTTTTACAGTATAATACTGGCAGTAGAGGTTCCAGTATAAAATTGTAAAATGCACAGTAATAAACTGTAAAATTAGCAATTTTACAGTTTTAAACTATAACTTATAACGCCAGTATTGTACTGTAAAAACAACAGCTTATTTTAGAAAAAAAAAATAATTAAAAAACATCGCATGCTTGTATTATCATTTTATGTTAATAGAACAACATTTGAAATTTCACAAACAAAATACATTCCGGTCAACTAACTTTTAAAAATATATTTCGAAATGAAATGCGCTCTAAAAGGAATTAACATACCTAGGAAACTCTCTTTAAAAGTTGAAGCCCTAATAAGTTTTAATGTAGGAATTTCGAAATATCAAGAACATTATTCTTAAACTGAAAGAGTTTCTGCTTCCAAATAAAACCTCTGAAAATGATCTTTAGAGTCTTACATTCAAACTAATTCACTTATTGAATTCGCCCACTTGATCCGCGTATTTGCGTATGAACCACCTTCTATGCATTTAAATTGAAGGGTCATACATTTAATAACTCTGAAAATCACACCAAGATTAATCTTAAAGTGTCATAAGAGATGGTAGTTTTGTCGCTAAACATAATATTTTTCTTATTTTTTTTACGAAAAGCAAAGAAGTGGAAATGGGATAATCCGAATAATGCTATGTATTATAGGAATACAGTTTGATAAACAATTGTTTCGGTTTATTGCAAAGTGAGTTTAATAGGAACACATTTTTACGATTTAAACATTCAAATTAACTCAATACTAATATATGAGTCACTTTCCAGAATGTGTGTTTTTGAACTAAAATATTTTTCGTTTCAAAACCTTATGTTTACTGCTATTTACATTTTGCAAAAAAGTGTTGCTCGCTATAACTGACCATGAACAATGACGCAACTACATTACATCTAGTTTACTTTAAAATTGAGAAATTAATAATAAAAATAGCCTAAATAATAGAGGTGATAGAATAATATAATTAATTATTACTACCATTAAGAAAAAGGTAAATATTTAATCAGCTTCCCAAAATTGTAAACAAGAGAATGTATTGATAACACAGGTTTTCGAAAAAAAAGTTTTGAAAAATGCAAACTTAGTTTTCGCCCACCTTTATATTACTTTTCGTGTTGATTTCGAAAATGAACTCCGTTTTTCTCCATCATGTCAGGATTTTTAAAAATTTAATTTTTATGTTTGCTGAGATCCATCGTTTCTCTCTCTCTCTCTTAAAAAGTATTCTCTAAATCAATTTATCCGGTAAAAGTAAGATTTTTTAAAAAAATATATGTATATAAATCGAAAATAATCTTTTCTTAAAGATACTTAGACACTTATTAATTCTTTAGCAATCAATTGCTTTTTACTGGTGTAACTGGAAGAAA
>JAXGGA010010924.1:22500-44683 GCA_038373865.1 Uloborus plumipes
AAAAAACATTACAACTAGAAGTTATACAAGTATAAAATCTAAGATATTGTAGAGATGTTTACTGCCTATGTATTATTCGCATGCCAGTGTTAAATTGCCAAAAAATGTTACTGCGATTAGCCAGTTTTGTTTTTCTTTGTTTATCTAGTTTAATTCCAGCAGTAGTAACAATTGACTTGTTTGCGATACCTCGTTTTCGTTGTGTTTGAAAAAATGTGCCAATCATTACGATACCTATTTTTAAAGTTATGTTGTTCAGTATCGTATTGATAATGTCTTTAAAGATTTGCTTTAGTGGAAAATAAACTAACCTGTGACGATCTGAAAAGTATACTGCTAATGTAATACAAGGCAGCATGATAGTTTTTTCAGTGCATATTTTTCACGGGTTTAAGATGTATTACTTGTTCAATGTTTATCTAGTAGACAAGCTCTAATCACAATGCTACGCATATGCCTAACCTCATTTTATTTTTATCATATACCATTATATCTAAAACTATACTTTGTCAGCTATTAAATCCAGTGCAAGACATAATTTATGTATTGAGCTATAGCACATAAAAGACAAAATAAAATAAATTACACTTATTATGAGTGAATATGGTATTCATTGCATATGATTCAAAATTGCAGCACTATTGGAAGCATTTTAACGACACTGGGAGCTGCGGTGATAAAGATGCACACAAACAACATGTGTAGTACCGCCATTACATAAAAAAAGTAAATCTTTACCTTTAGGGACAAAATATAAGAGACAAAAGTGACCTGTGAAAGGTCCAAGATGTAGATTTTTGAGGCACCCCACTTCTCACTACTTAATATTTTTCCTTTGCGTAGTAACTAGCTTTGAGCTGTTAGAAATATAAATCAGCAAGAAATCTACTGATTTTCTGCGGAAAAAAAGTTCTTATTTTACATTTTAAGGCATTAAAAAGTTCAATTTTCACGTTATTCAGTTTTTTTTTTTCAAAGTTGTAAGACATTTAAAATCTAAAATGAAAGGTTAAGTTATTGAAAAAAATGTTTCATAAATATTTCCTTAACTTTCGCAGTAACTTTTATTAGAGTCATAAATTTTCTCTTACCGTTTTTCTAATTAATTTCATTACCTTACTTTCCCCTTAGATATATCTTACCGTCGTTAAAATGATTAAATTAGAAGTTAGAAAGAATACTTATCTCTTTAAAATTGCGTTTAATTAAATGAATTAAAAAATCTAACCGATGATCATAGCTCATGTTTCATATTTTTTTGCAAGATTATTTTAAACCTAAAAGAAATATTGAATTTTAAATAGGCTATAAGGAATAGAAATTTCAACAGTAAATTAATTTTGACAAGGATCTTATGTATCCGTTCAAAAGAAAACTTATTAGTCTCAGATAAGTGAGTTCAGTTACTGCGCTGCATTTGGTAGTTAGTAGTCTTTTTTTCTTTTCATCACCAATATTCTTTTAATTTATTTTCTCCTTTAATTCGTTACAGTGATTTATTCGTAAAATGAACTCTAGGTAAGTTTTTAACAATGTTTAAAAAACAGTTACTTGTACAAAATGGCTCCTATTATGTGGAGTATTATAAAAAATACTACTAGCAAACACCGCTGCATTTAAAAGACCTATTTTTTCAGTTCAAATAAATGATGTTCTTTAAGTGATTACATTGGAAACAATTTTTTTAAAACATTCTTACTTCTAAGATTCAGGAAATTTAAAATCAATTTAATGGGAGGGAGGGGGGTGCTAAACATTGAAGTAACAAAGAAACAACTGGATTAGCTACGGATTTTGTCTTAATGCATACGAAATGTTTCGAAATGGCTTTAAATAAAATCATCATAACACATTTTAAAAATACCTTAATATTACTCTCTATATGAAGTCAAAATCACGTGCTGTGCTTTTATCTCCTATTTCTCGGGCTCTCGATATTTTCGGGATAGAGTGTACTATGTTTAAACTAAAAGCACATTTATCAATCCAACAATAAATACGTATACAGCCAGAAACACCTTAACTGTATATTTTTCTTGCATAAAAAAGGCACTTTTGAGACTATTTTTTCAATGTAATAAGATTTTTAAGAGGCTAATTGTTTCTTTTGACCTGCAGCTTGTAATGACATTGGCAATCCAAATACATAGAGTTCCGTTTTAGCCTATGTAGAAATTTAAGTGGCATGTGGTGAACAAGCACTACGTTGCCTTAAATTTGTGGTTTTCCTCTAAAAACCAGCAACTGTAGCAAATGTAATGTTAGATGATGTTGAGAGGAATTGGATTCTTCTCCGTAAAGTAAGTTGGTTGGCTTGGTAAGTTTGTTCGAAATGTGACGTCGGTACGAAAATAGACGGGAGGGAATCAGTTTGAAGGAAAATGCGAGCTGGCGAGTTCCAGTAGCTTTTCTAGCCGAATTAAACATCTGCACAGATTTTTGTAAATTTGATTTCATGTTTGCTGAGATCCTTTCAGTTTGCTTAGCCTTTCTAGCCGAATTAAACAGCTACACAGATCCTGTGACAGTCTTGACAAGCGTTTGAATATTTAAGCGGTAACTGTGACAAAGCAGGCCTCAGGTTACTTCCATGCTTTGAGATGTGTTTTAGTGCTAGCTGATGATGCAAATCCTGATTTGAAAATAAGTGGTTTAAACTGCGCCAAAAACCTCATAAAACAGCAAGCTGTCTAAAATATTAACGCGTGACACAGAAATTGATCAAATGTAGTAGTTTTCCTCTTATATTTTCTTAACTCTTAATTTCATGATATACATTTTAAGTGTAAGCAGAATCGAAACACATTAAAGACAATTCATTTCTTTGAATTACTGACTTTATTCGAAAGTAATTTGATTTTAATTATTAAATGTGTGCGTGTAATGAAGAAAACATAACTAACGAAAATATTTTTGACACATAATTTATTTTTTTCATTTAAAATAATTAGGATAGTAAATTTTAATTATGCTATTTCTGTGTTCGTGTATGATTAAAATTTTGCACGTCATTATTAACAAAGACATTATCGTATTCGTTACTAAAACTATTTTTTATATTGCAGTTATTGATTTTATATTATATTGATTAATTTATAGATGTAACATCACGGCTGTGAGTGTAATCGTGCTATAAAGGTTTTAAAAAAAAGCTTTTTTGAGTGCATGCAAATTTCCCTTCCCGCCCCGAAATAAAAATATAAACAAAGATTCGTTGCTTAAATTGTGTACACATAAATTCACAGATGATAAAGATGATAATTTTTCGGCTTTTTTAGAAAAGTGAAGCGTTTCGTCTCACATTTTGACATACCATTTTCCGGTTTAATCTTGGTTCATGTAATTAGCATGTATTTGACGTAAGTCGAAAGCAGATGTTTCATTTATTATAAAGCCAAATAGCTCGATAGATATAAATTAATCATAGTAACTTGTACCCAGTAGCTCTTGGTACAAGTCATAATGAAAAACTGGGACGAAACGTAAATATTCCGTATATCAATTTTAATGACAAATTGTTCAAACAAAGTACTGCTTCTAACGTAACAGGGGAAAACTATAGTTGCAGATACAAAAAAGCTTTCGAAAAGAAATTCTTTCAAAATACTACGCTATCCAATTATAGAAATCCTCTGATGAAATTAGTGATTGCACATCTTTTAGAAAATTTTGCTTATTTCATTAAATTAAAGGATTATTTAGCTTGCAAAAATGCATTATTTTTCATTCCGCTTTGAAAAGGAATCATGTTTCAAATCAAATCTTTTCATGATTTCTAAGCTGTTTGACGTAAATTAGAGTCAATTTACTTGTAATAATGCGGCGTAACCTTTGAAATTGTTCATTAATATAGTTGAAAGGCAGATAAAGATTTAAAAAAATAGATGTTACATTCTTTCACAGTGTTTGAGAAAGTTCGTTTAGCTTCTTCTTTTAGACCGGCATTGATTATTTCTATTAATTTAAAGACCTTTTCATGATTTATAATTTGCCTTTAAAAATGAATGCATAGAATTGCATTTTCTTTCTGTAAGAAATATTTTCATCGCTATTCACAAATACATTATATTTATCTTATTCATAAAAATGCTTATTGTTATTGAGCAATATGAAGGTTACAAAGGACAAATAATAAAGCCAATTGAAGGAGTGGGTGTAAGAAAATCGAAATTCGTAAAAGTGGAATGAAACATAATTTTTCCCAAAGCAAACTAATTGTAAAAACCTGTAAATGGATATTCTTCCTATAGAGCGATTCCATACCAAATCACCGAATGGGGGTCGCACGACCGACTCGGATTTTTTTTTAATTTGGTACACAGATTGATGGTATAGAGGTATGAAAAAGCCCAAAAGGAAAGTTACCTGCTCCACTTATTTTCTGAGATACATGCCCTCAAAGTTTGTCCGCCACGTCAAAATACTAAAAAAGTGATGTTATTTAATCATTTTTTATAAAAAATCGTACTCATGCAAAATAAAAGTGTTAGATATCTATGGAAACTAGTTACTCCAGGCATTCTGAAAAAAAAATACTAGAACGTTCATAATGAAAATTGCCAAGGTACAGTGCTCTTTGAAGTTGTAACCACAAAAACTTGATTTTGCAGATTTTGCTAAAATTCAGGCATTTATTACAAAAAAAGGCAAACAAAACCAAAGGTTTTCTCACTTTCTGGTTGTGTACAGGTCCTCCTTGTAAATTGCTACGCAATAAATTTTTTGGGTTTCTCACTCCTTCTTGGAAATATTTTAGCATAAAAATAAGCCATAAGGCAAAAAATGCGTTTTTGGCCATCTTGGCAGCCATTTTTCTCATAAAGGGGGAGCAGTAGAAACTTTAATTTTTTTTAAAACAAGCCACTGATATGTTAGCTATTCACAGGAAAAGAGTTTACTTTTGGTTATTTCTCCCATTAAGAGATATCCTGCTGACAGTATATGCATGTTTTTCGCGACGACCATATGCTTTTGCTCCCCCTCTCATGGACTTAAAATTAATTAAACCAAAAAATAATTATATATTTATTATTAGCTGTATTATCTACTCAATATGTCATGAAATTCAATTTATTAAATCATTGAACAATAAATTAGATAATTGACGAAAACAAGAAAAAGTATTTCTCTGATGCCTGAGCATTATGCATTCATAATTATAAAGCACTAAATACTTTCTTGAGAAATTAATTAACATAAATGAGCTCTAAATAGTTATATTATAAGCAATACTCAATCTTGTGATTGGGATACTCCTGTTTTTAATTGAAGAATTTCTTGAACATCACATGAATATCAGGAAAATAAATGAGGTCTTTTCGTTTGATGTTGGATACTTTATGACAAATTTCATTTGATGGGCTACTAACTGAGCATGGTGATAAAGAGCTATTAATTTCAGCATCGAATTCCATTTTACCTTATTAACAGTTAAATATTTATAAAATAATTAAATAAATAATTTAATATAAAGCCATGCTTGAAGAATTAAAATTAGTGCAACTAATTTATTCCCATACTGATCTTTACAAAACCGACATGTGTTGAGCACTGATAAGAACTGACAAGAATAAGTTTACTCATTAAAATACTAGTTCACAGATACTATAAACCGTACATTCTATTTTCTACAAAATAATACTGCAACAAAGAACAAGGGTATAAAGGGGTAGGTACTAAAGAATTTCTTGAAAAATCAATTAAAATAAAGGAGCTTCGAATATTTATCTCATAGGCAATACCCAATCTTGTGATTGGATGTTCCTGATTGATGGCTGCTATAAACAGGAGGATAGCCTTGTTCTTTGTTGCAGTATTATTTTGTGGAAAATAGAATGTATGCTTTATAGTATCTGTGAACTAATATTTTAGTGAGTAAACTTTTTCTTGTCAGTTCTTATCAGTGCTCAACGCATGTCAATTTTGTAAAGATCAGTATGGGAATAAATTAGTTGCACTAATTTTAATTCTTCAAGCATGGCTTTATATTAAATTATTTATTTAATTATTTTGTAAATATTTAACTGTTAATAAGGGAAAATGGAATTCGATGCTGAAATTAATAGCTCTTTATCACCATGCTCAGTTAGTAGCCCATCAAATGAAATTTGTCATAAAATATCCTACATCAAACGAAAAGACCTCATTTATTTTCCTGATATGCATGTGATATTCTAGAAATTCTCCAATTAAAAACAGGAGTATCCCAATCACAAGATTGGGTATTGCTTATAATATAAATACTTAGAGCTCATTTATGTTAATTAATTTCTCAAGAAAGTATTTAGTGCTTTATAATTATGAATGCATAATGCTCAGGCATCAGAGAAATACTTTTTCTTTTTTTCATCAATTGTCTAATTTATTGTTCAATGATTTAATAAATTAAATTTCATAAAATATTGGGTAGATAATACAGCTAATAATAAATATATCATTATTTTTTGGTTTAATTAATTTTAAGTCCATGAGAGGGGGAACAAAAGCATATGGTCGTCGCGAAAAACATGCATATACTGTCAGCAGGATATCTCTTAATGGGAGAAATAACCAAAAGTAAACTCTTTTTCTGTGAATAGCTAACATATCAGTGGCTTGTTTTAAAAAAAAATTAAAGTTTCTACTGCTCCCCCTTTATGAGAAAAATGGCTGCCAAGATGGCCAAAAACGCATTTTTTGCCTTACGGCTTATCTTTAAGCTAAAATATTTCCGAGAAGGAGTGAGAAACCCACAAAATTTATTGCGTAGCAATTTACAGGGAGGACCTGTACACTACCAGAAAGTGAGAAAACCTTTGGTTTTGTTTGATTTTTTTTGTAATAAATGCCTGAATTTTAGCAAAATCTGCAAAATCAAGTTTTTGTGGTGACAACTTCAAAGAGTCCTGTACCTCGGCAATTTTCATTATGAACGTTCTAGTATTTTTTTCAGAATGCCTGGAGTAACTAGCTTCCATAGATATCTAACACTTTTATTTTGCATGAGTACGATTTTTTATAAAAAATGATTAAATAACATCACTTTTTTAGTATTTTGACGTGGCGGACAAACTTTGAGGGCATGTATCTCAGAAAATAAGTGGAGCAGGTAACTTTCCTTTTGGGCTTTTTCATACCTCTATACCATCAATCTGTGTACCAAATTAAAAAAAAAATCCGAGTCGGTCGTGCGACCAACTTTTTTTTTTTCGGTGATTTGGTATGGAATCGCTCTATACGAACTAAGATTTGATCTTTTTTTAAACACTTGTTTGATTTTAAGAGACTTTTGTTTTTAAATTTAAACAAGAAGTTCTGTCAAGAACTAAACGAGCATACTTTCCCGTACATCGACATCGGCATTCTAGCATCTAATCAATATTCTCTTGAATATCTGAAACTGAAATTTATGTCAAACATACCTTTATAGCACTTAAAGCTGATTTCTAAAAGTAAAATATACCCCTCTCATCAGATGAAATGGACACGTAAAAAGTAAATAAACGAGTAAATAAAGTTTTGTCACACCTTTTAAAGAATGTAACTCTTATAGTTCTTCCGTAGAAAAATTTCACAATCGTTTTCAAAAGAAAAAAAGAATAAATAAAATAAAAGTACAAAGAACATCAAAACACATTTTATCAAAGAAAGAAAAAAAAACCTCGTTCGTTAATAAAATGTCTCGAATTTTATTTTTAATCCGTTGTTAAATATAATTAAAGAATAAAATGCTCTAGTGAATGAACAATTTTGGAATAAAAAAAAAAAATAGTCTGCCAGAAAATAAATAAATAAATAAAAATAATAATAATTAATTAAACAAAAAAATGAATAAATAAACAAAAAATCGTCTGCCCAGTCAGTCATTTTTTTCTGAGCCTGCATTTCCGCCATGTTTGCGGAGTCGGAGTCGGAATCAGAGTCCTCACAGAAGATTTTTCAGAAAAGTGCTTAACATACATTTTTTATCAAAACCGTTTTCTTACAAAGTTAGTTTGAAGGAAATTCGCCTTTAAGTTCAGAATCAACATTCAATTTAAATTTCCCAGTACGCGCTCATGTAAAAAAATTTTCTGAACGGTTCATCATTGAACGAAAAATGGTTCAAATTGAAAAGTGAAGTGTGGGAATGAGTCTCTCCGAGATCTTTCGAACAAAAAATGTTTATTCAATTCAGACGGTTAACTTAAAAGTTATTAGGCGGAGAAAGGTTGCTTGAACGGTTCAATGTTGAACGAAAAAATGTTCACATTTAAAATTTAAATACGGTCATGAAGTATCCTTGCCGAGATCTTTCGAACAAAAAAAAGTTTGTTTAAATAGGACTGTTCACTCAAAAGTTATTAGCGGTGAGAGCTTGTTTGAACGGTTCAATGTTGAACGAAAAATCGTTCAAATCGAAAATGTAGATACGGGAATGAAGTATTCTTGATAAGATCTTTCGAACAAAAAAAAAAAAAGTTTATTCAATTCGGACGGTTCATTTAAAAGTTATTAGTTGGGGAAAGGTTGCTTGAACGGTTCAATATTGAACCAAAAATGTTCAAATTTAAAATTTAAATACGGTAATGAAGTATCCTTGCCGAGATGCTTCAAAAAAAATTGTTTAAATCGGACTGTTCACTCAAAAGTTATTAGGGGCGACAGCTTGTTTGAACAGTTCAATGTTGGACGAAAAATTGTTCAAATCGAAAATGTAGATACGGGAATGAAGTATCCTTGAAAAGATCTTTCGATAAAAAAAAAGTTTGTTCAAATCGGTATGTTCATTCAAAAGTTAGTATCGCGGGATCGGTTGTTTGAACGGCTTAAAGTTGAACCAAAAATTGTTCAAATCAAAAAATCAAATATGGGAATGAGTATTACTCGCCGAGATCTTTCAAACAAAAAAAAGTTCGTCCAAATCGGAATGTTCATTCAAAAGTTATTAGGGGGGGACAGACAGACCGACCGACCGACAGAGCGACCGACAGACCGACCGACACACGAATTCCCCATCTCAATACCCTACTTTCAATTTTTTTATTTTTCGATATTCATTTTACCTCTTTATTTATTTATTTTTTTTTTTGGCGATATTTTTTTTAACTTGGCGATATTTTTTGGACTTGGCGATATTTTTTAGATGCATTAAGCTACTTTTAATACTGTTTTCGTCTTTCTTTTATTTTTAACGGGAAAGTAGGCTAAAAAATGAACATTAATCTTTGAGCACAAATCCTAAATAGATATTTTATGTGTATTGTAGTCATATATTTTAAATACATATTTAGAAATACCGATCTTACGATTAAAATTACGTGTACCTCGAGGAAGTTCAACTTTTCAGAACTGTTTTGCTTAGGTATTTAGATTTTTCAAATATTTATTGAAAACTTATTTCAGTTAAAAATTCCATAAGAATGTCTGACAATAGTAAACATGTAAAAAATGTCATAACAATGAATGAGTAGGCAACCATTTCAACCTTATTCTGAGTATTTATCTTGCAAAAATAACTCAATTTTTAAACATCTATTTCAATCCAGGAAAAGTGATTTATGAGGAAAGATGTTTTCTTAAAAAAATTCAACTTATTTTCAGTTATCTAGTCAGTAAAAGATAAAGGGAATAATTAAGAGTTTGAAAAGGGAATCTTTAACTACTATTGATTTCGGATACATCGCCTTTCTATTTCTTTTTACAAACAATATATTATTCTCTCTTTTCATATTTAACGTGAGATTACTTGTTTCTTCTTCCAAGATTTATTTTCTCACGCTTGAGTAGCAACCGTAAAAATCAATTCCCACAAATTCCATTCAAGTCGGCCAAAGTTTTCAACTTTCGGTGACTCTGAACTTTTAACGATTAATCCCAGTTTTAATAATGAGAGCATTTAAAGTTTCAAAACTTTGAAATGGAGATTTTCCTCATTTTGCCTTATCGACAAAGCGTCTCATTCCAAGTATATTTTGAAAAGTAAACAACGAATAACGTTTCCATAATATTTTTGATACGTGTTGGAGTTAAAATATATCACATCCTTTCTTGCGTGTATATCATATGAGTGTGACTAGTTTTAAGTAACCTAGATACGACGTATTAGCAAAAATAATAAAGCTTGTACATTTTTTTTAAATGCGTCAAATCTAAGACTCTTGAATCTCATTTTAAAAGATTTCATTCTAGTACAAGTATTCTATTACAAGTAGTTGTAGATAATTCAATATATTATACCAAAATATTAACAAACATAAGTAAGAATTTTCATTAATAATTAAAATATTAGGAGTAGCAGTAAATGTATCTGTATGACCGTGGACATGTATTGCTAACTTTGAATTATATTTTTTAAATTGCCCTGGTGCATCTTTTGTGAAATATTTTGAGTTTCTCAACGTATTAAACATGAATCAGTAAACATGAAACATTCCTAGTTTTAAGGGCATCGTACAAGCTAGGAAAACACGTGTTATTTCAAAACTGATGAATAAAGCCCAAAATACTAGCAGAGGGAGCTGTATTTATCTTAACATAATCTGTAACTAGTTTTTAAGTTTTAGCTCTATGTTATATTTCTGAAATTAAAAAAGCCTGAAACTATCATTTAATACTGTAAGTGGTTTATTTTAAGCCATTTTAGTAGATGGGAGATGTGTAGTAGAGAAACCAGTAACCTCTTAAATTAAATATAAGAAACAACTGGTAAAGGTTTTTCCATCGAGGGGGAAAATAGGGTAAATGTTCTATGAAGAAATAGAAAGGGAAATAACATATTGCATCGTTGGGATGGCATTAAGCCCGTACACCGTAAAACATATATGTTGTTTTTAAAGTATAACACGTTAATTTTATAGTAACAAACTGTAAGAATTCCTAATTTTACAGTAATAAACATGAAATTTGCTAATTGTACTCTAATGAACTGCAAAATTGCTGTTTCACAGTAATAAACTACACAACTTCTAATTTTACTTTATAACTGAGCATATTGCAATTTTAAACTGGAACCTCTATTGCCAGTCTTATGCTGTTGATTTTACAGAGTAATACAGCTAATGTTGTGATAATAAACTGTAAAATTGTGATAAATAAACTGTAAATCTGTATTTTAGTAGATAACTATGATTGTAATGACCAGATGCTATAATGTTGGTAAACGGGAAAGTAGGCTCGTTTAGTTCTTGGTGGACAGCGTTAAATATGGGTGAAAAATCAGTCGCTTTACTTCTGAATCACTTAAATTTCCTTTTTAGTTGTAAAGCGATGCACATTTTTTTTATTATAACTACTAAAAATACGTAGTTTTTTTCCCTCCTGTATGTTTCCAATTCCGTCCATTTCAAGCGGATTTGCTCTCTGAAATTTAAATATTTTTTATTTTAGGTAATCAACAGTTTAAGGATATGATAAATAGTAGGACAGACTGCAGACCGACATTCATACATTAGTACCCCCATTTAAAATTTATCAATATTCCTTTATTTCATTACTTTTTGACTTTTGTCAACAATTTTTTAAGGAATTATAAACTTTTTCACGCTATTTCTATTTTACTTTATTTTTTTCTTCATTTTATTTGTTTTAGTTCTGATGGACAACGCAGGTCTAAAAACAAAATATTCAGTGGAATTATTTTTACACGAAGAATGCATGCACAATGCAGCTATAATGCGGGAAAGCACTTCCAATATATTGCATAGTTGTCTAAACGGCATGTTTTTACTTTCGAAAAATTACAAATTTCTATCATTTATAATAATGCATAGATCATAGAATATTTGAAAATATAAAGATACATTACAACAGGTCAAAAACATTAATTTCAGAACTACTTATTAATGCAGTGAGTTGCGTATAGTATTACCTACTTTTTTTCTGACGAAAAAAGTACAGCATCTATTTTAAATTTTTTTTAAGGAGACAGAGTAAAGCATTCATTTTTTTCAGTAAAAAAAATCTGAAACAAATATTTTAAAAGCTTTTAAGTATTGCAAAATCAATTATACATGGCTTAAAAATACCTGAGGTGACTACGTTTATTGAAAAACATTAGTCTTTTATTTCTGTGATTATTTTTATGATATGCGTTTTAGTTGAATAATGACACATATTTAACAAATGAAAACAAATACTGCTTTCTTATCAATTAGAACACACATATTAAAATAAATGCTTTTCTGGAATATGGGAGGAACATAACCCAACATAACTCCCCATTACTTATTTATATTTTGCCCTTAAGAAATCCGGGGTACGGAACCACACACTCTAAAATCGATTGAAGCGCAAAACTTGAAGATGAATCGCACCAAAAAGATGTACTCATCTGGTTATGGCTCCTGAATATTTTAAAACAAAACTACATCAGAAAAAATTTTTTCGTGGAACTAAAGGAAGAAATTCCATTCATATTCAATGGAGGAAAATGAAATTGTTGACTTATGCATTCCACGTGGAAAATTTAACGAAGGTAAATTCGATATTTTCAAGTTCTTATCGTAGCCTGGATTTTTCTTCCTGCCACTTTCGTAATAAAGCTGAGAAATAGGGGCAAAAAGACAATTTCAGAAGGTTTTTATTTGTGTTTTTTTGTCACACCTCCCCCTCCCCCGCCCCCACAAGCACACGGTAGAGTGCATTAATGTTGAATGCTTTAGAAAAGCATAGATAATAATACTGTAGTAGCTAAAAAAAAGAGAAAAATGGAAAACATAAGTATAATAATGATAAATCAAATCTGTATAAAAAACGAAAATTGGAGTAAATTATTTGTTAAAACATCACAATTTATAAGCTTTACAACTGGCATTGCCTGCCACTTATTGTACCAGTACGGTAACACCTGTGAAATTGACCACTTGTCTAGGTTAACCGTATTTTTCAAGTACAGATAAAATTTTAATCATAACTATCAACCCCTATAACTTAACGACATAAATTGACCACGGCTCAGCGAGTGGTAATAGCTGGTGATCCATTTGAGTTCTGAAAAAAGGTATCTTGAAAGGAGTTGTGTTGATTTTACCTAGTTTTCAGAAGAGGAACGATGATCTAACAAATGATGATTGTATGGTTAACATATCGCACACCCGGAACGAAAGAGACACACCTTTTTATTGTTTAGCTAAATCTAATGAAGGTATTGGATTCCTGAAAATTTTCGAATTTTGAATTTCGACGGATTTGCACGTTTTGAGCTGGGCTGAGTCCACTTCGACCATTTTTGGAAAATGTCTGTCTGTGTGTGTGAGAGAGAGTCTGGGTGATTGCTGTATCTCTTTAAGTTACTGGCGGAATCAAAAAATCGAAAATTGGTCCAAAGGTAGACCTTATCGTAGAGAGGTGCTGATTCACGTCAATATCTCAAAGAGAGGTTGAGAAATCGAACGTTTTTCTCATTTAATGTGAGTGCGATATCTCGAGAAGAACGGAATCAAACAAAAATTGATCCTTAAGTATATGTTAGAGGGTACACGAGCTGATTAAATTTTTGAGTCAATAGCTTTAATAGGAGATGTCAATAGCTTGTGTAATCAAATAGGCTTTTTTTGCGACTGCTATACCTCAAGAAATATTTCTGAGATTTGAATGGAATTTGGAATAACACTAAACCGATATAAAAGCAAGCTCCGTATAAATTTCGCCACCAATCGCTTCGGGGGGGGGGGGGGGGGGGACTGAGATCTTTTAACTTTTTTCGCCTTATTAACATTTGGAAAGATAAATCCATTAAAAGGTTGCTTCCACACTATTAAATTGTTATCAAAACATCGAAAATTTTGAGTGATTTAATTAACTGTTGTCATTTTCTATTTGCTAACAAATAAAATGTTTTTAAATAATGCAAGCAGGGCTTTTAAAATGATTTTCAATTTCACTCTGTTACCCTGTTTTTACAGCGGTATTACGATAATTGAGGAAATTGGAGTTTTCTTCAACTATTTTTGAGAGTATTTTATTTTTTAACTGGAATTCATCAGACAGATGCAAAGGAAAGTTTCGTGATGGATAACAACATACTAGTTTTGCTTTCAGTCCATGAACATTTAATGCTAAGCCAATTTCAGAATTGCCCCTTTCATTCTGGATGTGCAATGTGTATAAACGGTTGACCTTTTTTTGTGGATGGCATGAACGCGAAAAATGTGAACTTTTTTATTATTTCTGACCAAACTTTTATGATACAAAACTTGTACTTAAGTTTATTCTCATAAAATAATGGCTGAGCGTACGTAATGTAAATGCATTAATATAAAGCATAATGACACTATGTATTGCTTATGTCTTCGTAATTGATTTTAAAAACCTCAAAAAAAGATACCCCCAATTAATCGTGTTTATCAATCTCCAATTTATCCTGCTTTTCGACATGGTATTTAATGAGATATTCATAATGAATTTCATCGTAAATTGTTTTTTTTCCTTTATCTGAATGTGACTGTTCAGCTTTGAAAAATTGTTTAAAAAAATGCATAACTTCTAATATGCTGAAAAAAGGTTTTATACATTACAAATTTATCTTTTGAAAGAAGAACAACTAGTCAAGACAAAAGAGTACCTCCACTCTTCACAAAATTAACGATAGTTTCATAAGTAGAAATAACCGTCATTACGAAAATTAATTAAAAAATAATTACTTAAGGCCATTTAAACAAATTGAATAATATTAAGAGGAAAAAAACTATGAAGTGACTAATGATTCTCTACCTTAACATTTCGTTACGTAAAGAAATTAATTTAGAAATTCCACATACACTTTTAAACGAAAGCTTTTTCACATTTCCTTAAAAAATGTTCTGTTTTTTTTTTTCAAGTTTTATCTTTTACGAAGTAAATTTTTTATCCTAAAGATTTAAACTCATCAGCTATCAAATGACTGAAACTTTGAAGCAGGATTTTCCTTTAGTTTGTTTTTTCTAGTGCTCAAACTTTCTGAAAAAAAAAGTCCAGGATTTAAAGGTATGATATGGCACATTTCATAAAAATGTTCTTCCAAAACTTAAATATCTTCTTTTCTTGTACCATAACATCGAATTTGTTGTATCAGTCACATTTTCTTGATTCTATTATGTCCCAAATGGTGTAAAATATATGTTTTTAAGCGATATTTTTAAAAATCAAATATATATTTGTGTAAAACGAACGAACAATTGAGTTAATATAAAACAACAAACGAAAATTCCTATTAGTTTTAAAACCACCCTGTAAATCTTAATTATACAAAATACCTTATCTCAATATACTATGTCCGAAATTGTTACTCATTACTTTTCTAACTGTTTTTTATGTTGGAATTTTAGGTATACAAGCATTTCTCGGTATTTCTTCAGGCTGTCAATATGAAGAGGTATTTCCGGGCTTATAGGCCGTGGTCGATGAGAAAAATGAGTCCCAAACGTTTCGTCGGACACTGCGGTCGACATCATCAGTGAGTAGTTTGGTTAGACTGATAGGCTAGCTTCGGCCGCTCGGGTATTTAAGCAAACTGCTGATGGCGTGTTGGCTCCTGATTGGTTGCTGTTTCCTCGGCCTCTGGAGCGTTCTGGATTCTGGATGGATTTTCCGGAATGGGTGAGCTGTCTATTTCTGGACCGTTATGGCGAGCGGATCTAATTGATTTTATCAAAACTCTTGCTCGGCGATCAGAAAGAATCTGCGAGACAACAAAACTAAAGGAGGAACAGAAACATCTGGAACAAGCTTTTCAAGCGAACGGGTTTACAGCACAGGAAATAAGAAGAGCCCTCCACCCCAGGAGGACCCAAAATAATGTACAGGATACTACACCAGTTGAGCCATTAGGAAAAGTTTTCCTGCCGTACCTGTACAGGATTACAGACCGGCTCGGGAAACTCCTGGAGAAACACAACGTCAAGACTATTTTCACGCCCACCAACCAACTAAGGAACTACTCTCGCCCGGTGAAGGACCCCCGTGACCCCTTCTCTGCGTCAGGAGTCTACAAAATTCCATGCTCGTGCGGATCCGTTTATGTTGGAACCACGAAGCGCAGTATCAGGACACGCCTTTCCGAGCACGAACCTCATTGCCGGTTAGGACACTATGAGAAGTCAGCAGTAGCCGAACACAGCCAACAGGAAGGAGTCCACAACATTAAATTTAAAGACACAGAAATCCTGGCCACAACATCCCATTACTATGCCCGTCTTCATCGCGAAGCAATCGAAATTTTCGAGCATCCGCGTAACTTCAATAGAAAAGAAGAAAACTTCAATTTACCGAAAATATGGCATTCCGTCCTTAGATCCGCTCGCCATAACGGTCCAGAAATAGACAGCTCACCCATTCCGGAAAATCCATCCAGAATCCAGAACGCTCCAGAGGCCGAGGAAACAGCAACCAATCAGGAGCCAACACGCCATCAGCAGTTTGCTTAAATACCCGAGCGGCCGAAGCTAGCCTATCAGTCTAACCAAACTACTCACTGATGATGTCGACCGCAGTGTCCGATGAAACATTTGGGACTCATTTTTCTCATCGACCACGGCCTATAAGCCCGGAAATACCTCTTCATATTTCTCGGTATGTTTCTAAAGTGGTCAAAGGCAATTATTTTGTTTTAAAAAAATAATTGCAGGAAAGCTGTTAAAACTAGTGTACGAGACGTTGGGAACGATTGCAGAATAATTTTAAAAAATGCATTGCACTACTAAATGATTAATGCTCGCCAAAATTAATATGATAGCTAAAGTTAAATATCAAATAAGGTCTTGCGTAAATCTTTATATATCTGAAACCCTTACACAGTAATCACATTACCTTATTTTTCATTATCGAAGAACGACCGTGATAAAGCAAGATAAAAACAAAGTTGAAAAATACCCGATAATTTAAAGGAAGATCTAAGCAACAAAGATATGAAACATTGAAGGTTTATAAGGGACAAAAGGCTTAACATAATTACTGTTCTTAGAGTGGTAAAACAATGTTAAAATTTTAAAAATCAAACTTAGGTTAGATATTTGCATTTGCAAGCTACGCTAATAATTAATTCAATTAAAGAGATAATTTATAGTTTCTAAGAAAACATAAACAAGAGGAAGCGATGCCGACATCATTTTCTAAATCTATTTCTATTTTTAAAAAAAAACGAAACATCAAAGTTTACATCAGTGATTAAAATGTCAATTCACATCCGAACCGCTTTAGTTTTAGTATTGCGTAATGAGCATAGACCCATTCTGCATCATTACGTTTCGTAAAGACTAAAGGGGAAAAACTAAGTAGTTTAAGATTTATTGTTGGTGGGTGAGCTTTTTAACCCTGCACTGCATGTTTTTGTTTGTCTTTGAAAAATATGTATGTTTTTCAATGTAATAAGAAGCATGGAAAATATTTATAGAAAAAGAACTTTGCGGATACAAGGTGATAATTGCTTCAAAGATACTTGCTTTTTATGCTTGAGTTACCTTATGAATATGTTTTGCTGGTCATAAGGAAAAATAGTCCATGTATCCAATTGTCAACGCGATGCAGTGTAAGGTTAAACTTTACTGCTAATGCATTCACGTTGGTATATGTCATTTCCAATATAGTAACAGTATATGAAGCAATCTTGAAACAATATATTTTTAGGAAAATAAGTGAAACAAGAAAAAAAATGTTTTCCTTAAAAAAAGGTAATATTTGAGGCAAATTTTTATCGTCATGCTTAACACCTCTGGGAAAAAATAACTCGCGCTTCTCGGAATTTTTATCACGTAAGAGAATTTTTCCAAATCAAATTCAGAACAACTTGCTTTGAAAATTCCAAATACCCCAGAGGGATTTTACGCAGGAAATTGAAATGCATGTAGCTTGTGAACTTTTCTTCTCCGCCGCAAAGATAAAGTAATGGAATTCCATTTTAAAATGCGCAAATTTTACAAATACATGAAGCATAATTTTCGACACGTTTCCAGAGAATGAATAACAAGAGCGTATGGAACGAAAATTTTATTGGTTTGTCCGTTTTCGAAGAAAAAAAATGAAAAGGAAATAATCATGGACTTGGAAAAGTTTATTTTTCGTCGTCGTATTTAAGAGGAATTCCATTTTCAACCAACAGAGTTGACAAAATCTTGAAGTAGAGAGATATGAAGAAACAAATGCTATGAAATACATTCATTTTTATAACGTTAAGCTTCTGTTATTACTGATAATATTTAAGGATATTCATCTCTGATTATTAAAAAAATTAAAAAATAACGTCTAAGACACTGATGCGGGCATGCGTAGAGGGGAACCGATAGCACCTACGGTCTTGACGCTTGGCAAAAAAATAATTCAAACCCCGAGAGTTTGCACATCGGAGAGTTGTTTAGTAATTTCAAATTAATTTTTTTCTGATATTCTTTTAGGCTAAAAATTCGCATAAATAGTTTACTGAAGGGATGAAAGAGTCCCACAACCCCTTAAGATTATCTGTCCTTCAAAATGTACTTTTTTTCTACATTAGGTTCAGCTTACTCTAATTTTCTCAAACAATTAGAACATCATTCAAAATATTTCTGGTTTAATAAAAGTACTTGACTAAACTCAATTCAGGCAACAAGATAAAAAAGAAAATGCCACTATGAACCACACATGTAAATGCCCAGGAGCGCATAGCGAAACGATAAAACAAATATACATGACATTGACAGATACACTCAGCAGATATAAAACCAATTGTCTTCAGTTGTTTAAGCTTCACGTTTACACTTCTTGCATTGCAATTATTCATTTTCTGTATGCTATTTCTAAGTTGTCTGGTTGATTTTAATTTAATGACGCAGGAGCCTTTATGGGATATATTGTGCCAAACGGTTGTTAAGTTAATTACATATTTTCAAATTAAATATAGAAACGGAAAATGGTCACAAAATATACATATTAAAATCTAATATCTTTAAACGAGCAATTCGTAACTGTTTCATAGAAACCACGTTTTATTATAACAATGGTTTTCATATTTAATCACATCAGATTAGATTTTTTTTCATATTTTTCCCAAATTTTGGATACCAAACCACAACTTTTGAGAGGTAATGCGATTTCGAAATAAAAAAAAATCGATATTTTCGAAATTTGATTGTAGGCGATTTTAGCCCAATTTAAGGCTGATGAGCAAACTAAAGATCGTATGTAAAAGCTATAAAATATTTTTTTGGATTAAAAATGCACAAAATACTCACAGCTTATGGCAGTTGCAATATAAAAAGTTACATTTTTTTTTCTTTTTTATTTTTGAAAATTTCCATTTTTAACATATTTTTTCCAACTTTGAGCCTCATGCGCGAACCGAAGACGTCAACTTAGAATTTTTCTTTATTTTTCCCAAGTTGTGGATACTAAACTACAACTTTTGAGAGGTAATGCGATTTCGAAATAACAAAATCGATTTTTTCGACTCACCCTAGTATATACCAATGCATGCATATCAGACATGTGCGTGCACTCTTCGTCATCGGAGCAATAGTCAAAATTTAGCTATTTCCCGATTTCAAGAGGGTTATTATTATTATTATTATTTATTTATTTTTATGCGAATTCTTTTTAATTATCATTCCTAATTTTGGTCAACATTTTAATTTGCCTTTCATAGTCCTTATTTTATTGACTAACATTATATAAGCATCTTGCAATGCCTTGAAAGTTTAAAACATAGTAGTTGTTATTTTTATTTTATCCATTTGCAGCTATTTAATGTGCTCCACTACAATGCTGGGTTTTAATGTTTTTTATGTGCGTACATTTTCTGTTCTTATCCCAGCACATTAATCCAAAGCTAAATTTATTACAAAAAAATGTCATAAAAAAGAAGTTGTATAGCTAGCTCTATATGTATACAAATTATAAAGAAAATTATGTAACTAGTGTATTTTGAAAAAATGTAGTTTTATCAAATTTATTAATAACCTATAATGTCCCCACGATGAATCTGGCTCACAAATATCTCACATGTTTCATAAAAAACAATCTTAAAACTTATATCACTACACAGTACACAATCTTCTAAGCAAACATAAGGTTATTATGTAAAAGTACAATTACACTTCCAAAATCCCTCAAGCTCACCAGATTAAAAGCGAGCGAATAATCAGATATGTCAAAATAATGCTTGGGGAGGGGGGGGGAGAAAACTGAACTTTATACGTAATAAATCACAGGCCGTGTAATATATTTACACCGTGTAGGAAAGTTATTTCTTGAGTAAATTAGAAACTCCCTAAATATTTATCAAATATAACTTATGATATCTCCACATTTACTCATAATTAAATCTGTCTCAGTTCCAAACAAATGGTATTAAATCTTGAATGTAGTTTAAATAGGCATTTATTTTGATTATTAAATTTGATTGATAATCATAAATGTGTACTCAGTTTAATCTGAAATTTGACTTAATTCAACATTTTGTCTAACTTTATATATAAGTACGTATTTTTCCATTGTCATTGAAGTTATTTGTGTGATGGTATAAATTATAGTAAACGTTTCAAGAGACAAATCCTGATAGGCTTTTTAGGAATATGTGCAATGATACGTTTTATTATTTTTTATCCACTCATTAGTATCATTAATTACTTATAATAATATTTATGGCTAATTATTTATAGCTAATTTTATAGTAATGAACTGTAAAATAATTTGTGTATAAATGATTTGGATAAAGAGATTACTGTGTTAATTGATTAACTGATGAGTAGAATAATATATAAAGACACTAAAAAATACCAAATTATATTCTCTGAACATATCAAGCGGTATAAGTTCAGTTTACATGCATGAACCCTAACAAGATTTTAAAAGTATTTTAGCACAAGGGTGATCACGCGAATTAAATGTTGAATTTTTAACTACTTTGTGTAACGTGCTCAGTCTCAGTCTTTCTAATTTGCATATAAGTTTATGCATAATATCTAAAACCTTACAAATCTATTTAAATTTAAAATCCGCGTATTGTTTAGCGTGATTCCCGATCAAAATGCTGTTGTCGTTGAAGCATAATACCCGTTCTTTGTTTAACAAAATTAAATATTCAGCTTCGGGAATTTTTTTACGAATCCTGCATTTGTCTTTTGGTGTCACTAATGTAAAACTGAATATGTAAGCACACGATTAAGTTCTAATAAGCTATTTGATTATTGTTTTTTTCCTTAAATCATACGTTTTCTTAGGCACACGATGAAATAATTTCTTTTCTATGAACAGAGTGATTTAACTAACATCTACTCGTGTAAACGGCATGATGCAAAAGAAAGGTTATTATTATATGAAATTCAAGCGGTTGATCAGCTGAATTAATCAACCTTAAGTTTGAGACATAGTTGTGTAAAGGCATCCGCTGTAAAATGCAAGGATTTTAATCTTGGCACTGCACACAGAAGCAGGAAAAACATTTTAAAGTTTTCGCATGGCAAAACAAACTTTTTCCCTGCAAAAATGTAACAATTTTTTAAACCTTATAAATGGCGTTGGAACGATTGGATTATGACAAAAGTTACAAGTTGGAAAATTCAAAAATCTTCCTTTTTCAATTCTACAGAAAAAAAAATTTACGCAAACAATGACTCTCACATTTTGTTCCTTGATTTGTCCTTCTAGTACTCTGTGATACTATGAAGTATGCAAGTGTGTCATAGCTCTTCTTCCTCTTGTTATTAATTGTCATTTACAACGTTTATCTTTAAATGATGTTAAGGACAGCAACTCTTGTCAAACGCATGTCGCTCTACCGTCGACTAATCGATCTAGTGGAATTTTCTGCTTATGATGAAAGTAGTTTGGAGGCACAAAGTTTGTTCAAATGAAAGTTAAAAGTGTTTTAACATTAATTCCAAGGACTTATAAAAGTAAAAAAAAATAAGAAAGATATTTTTTTCTTTATTTTTCTAAGTATGATTTCATTGTCTGCCAGAGATACTTAGCATTAAAGAAAATTTAATTTGAATAAAACATTCTTTTTCGGGGTGTTATGATATAATTTGAAAACAAAATACTAATTTCATTGCAACTGAAATTTGTTTTGTTCTACTAATTCTACTTTACAACACTATTCCTTTTTTTAAAAGCAACAGAAGCCATTAGAAAAGCACCAATATAAATAGTTCACAATGAATGCATTGTATTGCGCTAAGAAAATGAAGCATTACGATAAATAGAAATGATAGAAGGATTATAATACGTAAACTATTAAAAAAACGGTTTTATAAGAGAGTTTTGTTGAGAAATAACC
>JAXGGA010010925.1:0-44682 GCA_038373865.1 Uloborus plumipes
GTTTCTGATATACCAGTGTACATATTTATACCAGCGTTAGTGCACAATTATGCATGGACAAAAAAAAAAACATTGAAAACATCCTACATGGTTTGATGATAACAGTAGGTAGGTAGAGAGTAAGTAGATAACAACATCATGCAAGCGTGAAGTTTTGAATTTTTATGTTAAAGAAGTTGTGCATACATGTATAATGATAGCAATTTCATATTTTTCTTAATCTCTTACTTGTAGAATGAAACATAAAGGGATAAATATGTTTCAATTATCATTTTCATCATTTCCCTACCAGCTAAGCTAAATAGATTAGAACACATGTGGGCTTATACATGTATTCAGAAAACTAATTTTCAGGTATTAATTCCTTAATGAATCATAGTTTCAAATCTTTTCTTAAACATTTTGCTTTGTTTGATTCTGTATTTATAAATCTGCTTGCATCATTTTGCGTATTACGTATTAACAACAATTTCGGTGATGTATTCTCAGTGTTACTTAGACTATTAGTTTTGATGTGTTCCTTTGGACAATATGTTAGCATATATTTCTGCTAGATTCCTATATCCGGTTGAAGCATTTTTTAAAAATTTGCATGCGTCAATAAAAAAAACATAGATAGTGTTTAAATTAGCCAACAGGTTTACCTGGACACTAACGAAAACCGCTCTAATAGAGCCACCAAAATCGGAATTAATCGGTCACTAACTGCTCAAAGGATAACCGTTATGCGACCTACTCCACTGGATTAACCGGTTGCCCTTTTTGAAAAGACTCATCATTTCTCTTTCTTTTTTTTCTTCTCCTAAAGGAATTTAACTTTCATACAGCACAACAGCGTTAACTTAGAAGTCCTAACAATGTTCAGAAAGTTGTTGAAAAATAAGTATTTTTGTACAAATTTCTAAAATTAACAAAATACTAAACAAAGTTGGAGCTAACTTCTCATATTCAATCTGTGCTTGATTTTTTCCCCATCAATTTGCAACATTTAATTCAAAAGAGAATACCGTCTCTCTTTATGCTTTCTTATTGCCTAAAGAAAACAGTTCCTCTTTCTGTTTATTAGAGCATAAAATATTAATAATCATAGCAACTCTACTTAAGTAAAAGAAGTGAAAAACCAAAAAAAAAAAAACATTAACTGCTTTTGTGACACAATCTGTTGCGATCTTACAAATAAAATAATAGTGTCGATATCACTTTAAAAAGATCATTTTTGATGGTTTAACTAATGGAAGGCTACTTTTACAACAAAATACTTTTTGATGGAAAACATGAAGTTAAGTAGAAGTGATTTCGGGAAATTTTAATTAGGTATACGAAGAGAACGACTTAATGATTAAGAGCGTAATTTTGCCTTTTTATTCTTGTTTAGAGACATTTAGGGTAAATGAATTCCTTTTCTTAATTGGCTGTAGTTTTTAATTACGTAAATTTAGAAAACATGTTTAAATGTTGTCGTTTTTTTTAAATAAAAAAAAAAATCGTAAAGATAGTTTAAAAGTTTTTTTATTTCAATATTATTATGACTGAACACTCAATAATATTTATTGACTTTTGTTGGCCGTAGCATAGCATTTATTGTTCTTTTGTTGTTGTAACTAGTATATAGCGAGTCAAATGATCCGTTGTATAATACAAAGAGTGGACCTTAGGTTCGGTGATGTCGTGATATCGTTGGCGCATATACCAGTCATGCGATCGATTGGGATTTTTTCGCATAATCTTTTCATGTACTGCTATTCGAAACAAATACCAGCGATTAGACTTTATTCACTTTATCTGTTTTTTTCAAGCTTTATTTACGTGAATTTGACGAAGTTTCGAACAAGCGAAAAAGGCCCTATTTTATACAAGGTTCATTCAAGGTTCATTCAAGTTCAAGGCCACCAATTTTTTTTTGCTCCAGACTGGAAAGACATAGAAACATGTGCATTGTTTTAAAATGAACGCGTGTTCTTTGTCAACTTATCACAGAAATGGCAACACTATGTGGCAGATTGAATTTTAACACCAGTCGCGAGAATAAGAACTGTTTTCGATACTTAAAATGGCGACGTCCTTACTTGAACGGCGTGCAATCATTCGTTTTCCGAATTTGCGTGGTGTGACACCAATTGAAATTCATCGACAGTTGAAGGAGACATGTGGTGATGGAATTACGGATGTGTCGAAAGTGCTTTTGTGGGTGCGACAGCCATTCAGCGATCCCCCAAAACAATTCTCTCCGCTTTCTCGATCATACCATCAGACCGAAAATTGCGAGCCAGAGGTTGTTTCGGTTTGTTTTCACACGATGTTCTGCCTTCATTAAACTGTCGCACCCACAAACGCACTGTCGTCACATCCATAATTCCATCACCACGTGTCTCCTTCAACAGTCGATGAATTTCAATTGGTGTCACACCACACACATTCAGAAAACGAATGATTGCACGTTGTTCAAGTAAGGAAAACGTCGCCATTTTAAGTATCGAAAACAGTTCTTAGTCTCGCGACTGGTGTTAAAATTCCATCTGTTACATAGTTTTGCCATACCTGTGATATTTTAACAAAGAACGCGCGCTTATTTTAAAACAATGCACATGTTTCTATGTATTTCCAGTCTAGAGAAAAAAAATTGGAGGCCTTAGAACCTAGTACTATTCATTGGTAGTTTTATTTAAATTTCTTGATAATTGATGGTGCAATTTTATACTTTGTCGTCGTGAAATTGAAAATTGTTGGTACGGATGCCGTTAGAATCAACTGTTTTCTGTAAATGAACCTTTTCCACAAAGCAATTTAAAGTACCACTCTTTTAATAAACTATGTAATGAATCCGCTTATACCTTACGTGTTTCACTCAAGCTCAGGCACCAGGGAGTTTAATTAAAAATTTTCACATTGTTGCCAACCAGGAGAGAGAAATAAAATTGCAATAAATTTTAGAAAGAAATAATGCGGAAAAAAGCAACAAGATGACAACAGAGGGCAAGAATAAGTCGATGTTGCTGAAAAAAGGTGACAGCAGTTTTGGACAAGGTCTTTGTTATATGAGATATTCTGAAAAGCCAGTGCTTTAGCCTGCCAAAACAAAACCAGCAGGTGGTTACAGGGGGAGGAATTACAAAAGGGGTAAGCTGCGTGGTCTCCGAAAAAAGGGAAGTTGGTCGCGGTTGTTTTATTCATTTTTCATATCAGTTTTTATTAAACTTTCAAGGAATAATTTTTCATCTCTTTTGCCAGAAATTATCTTTTTTCCCCATTTCTTCTCCATCCCCCATCGCATTAAAGGGGCTGAAATACTGATATTTATTTTAAAGCTTTGCACAACTCAATTATTTTTTCTTCCTTTCTCGTTTTTGTCTGTTGCGCCAAGGAAAAATAAATGTAGAGTGGTGTCACACTTGAATATTCATTTGCAAGTGTTTTTAAAACAAGTACTACTTTAAAAAAATAAAACACAGAACAACAACAACAACAAAAAGAAGCATTTTGAATAATAAAGCAAGAAATGCCTCCGGTGTTTAAATTTGAGTTAATTTGAAAATATTCAAACTGTTGTAGTTAAAATAATTTATGCTACTTTATGTTTGAATGAAGTTGAGTTTTTACCCCTTTTCCTAACTGTAACAATGTTGGTAATTACATATATTCTGTTTGCGATATTTTTGTCGGAAAATACCGTATTTTATTATCATAATACTGCTAATTAAACAACTGCAAACATTTAAGCACATATTAAGTGAAAAAAATAACGAAAAGAAAAATGTAAGTTATATTCTACTTACAATACCAGTTAATTCTTAATTGTCTCCCATTCAATTATTCTACATGCTCATAGAAGTTAAAGTTGTAGTAGATAATAGTACATAAGGTCAGAATATTTTTACGCATTTTTGAAAATGGAGATTTAAGAAATGAAGCATAAAACACTATTTTGCATATATTAGGCGACATTTATCGCGAACGCAAACCAAAACTTCACCTACTAAAAGCAAAATATTATTTTTTCACGAGTAATCCAATCTACTTATGTTCGTGTAACTACTTTTTCGCCTCTCTACGCGTTTTAAAGCTCCATTATCTTGATATGTTCCAAGAAATGGATAACTCCAATACCTTGAAATTTCTTCTTTTAATGAGCCGGTTTTGGCAGTTAGGGAATGGGCGATAAATACAGCTCATTTTTAAGTGCGAGGGAGAGAAGAGAAGGCTGCAAAGGAAATCATTTTTCGTTTAGTCTGCAAAAAGTAGCGAAATAGATTGTCGAGGGAAACATGAAACGCTCCAAGAACTTCCTTTATGGCTTCGAAAGCACATTTTGGAAAAAAATGGAGGAGCACAATGACTTATCTTAAGTCATTTGGAAGTCGAATTTTCTGTTCATTATAAAATATTTTTATTTCCATTCCAATATCGTGATTAGGAGTGAGATTTATTAGAAGAAGAGAGTTACAGATGTAAGATTATATCTACGGTCTGAAAATTCATTAAAATGAAAAAATTATTCTGGTTTCCTGTTACGTTTTGGTATTTTAGGATAATATTTGATTTCGTTCCATACATTTTAGGCCAAAATGAAGTAGTAACTTTTTTTTTGCATTGAAGAAAGATTTAAAGATGTTTGCACTTCAACTTTTCATTGCTCACCGCGACTTTGAGGTCACAAAGTTTCATTAAGTATACAATGAAGTAATAAGATGTCCACGTTGCATTTTTTTTTTAAATTTCGAGTTTTTGAAACCTCATTACATTCATTCGGTAAATTAAGTTTTATTCTGTTCAGTATAAGGACCAGGGAAATCTTGAAACACATTTAAATTTTCAGGGTTACGTGAAATGGTTTATGTTATTAACACTAAAAGTCAAAAAAAAGAAAATAATAATAATAATTTTACATAAGCCGACCTTTAAAAAAACCTCCACATAGATGTATTAAAGCTTTACGATGATCAGTGATTTCAACAATTATACTATCTAGTAATACACCTAAAAATACTCGAAAGAGTAACAAACATATATACGTACTCTGCAACATTTCAGTCTGTCGCATTTTCTTCTCAGAATCGCAAAAAAAGTTTACAATAATGTATTTTGAAATTCAAAATATTACCTCCTCTGTAAAATAAAGCTTCAACAGGCACGTAATAAATGTTTTCAGCCATCAGTACCATTGAGAGGCACAATTTTATTTTGAAATTAATGTGATGCAACAGGGTACAATGAATAAATGACTTTACAGCAGTTGTGGACAGGTCTTTTGTTGCGCGTGTTTGGTGGGGGACTGTCTCTTTACAGAAAGGCACGGCAGGGGCTGATTATGATACAGAAAAAAGTGCTTTTTTTTCTTTAAGTCACTCTTCATAAAAAGATTTGAATGAATTACTTATATTGAAATTTTTTAAACGTTTTTATTTAAAAGGAAATTTATTTAATGCACATTTATGACATCCACATTAATTTCCGTTAATTATGTTTAGATTATTGGAGTGGAGAACTGGATTAGGGGGGGGGGAGCTCTTTTTTTTGTTGAAAGTTTTTCTTTTTTCAAATATATAAAGCCGTACTTGTACATGGTGTATCTTTCATAACAAATGATCAAATTCGAAAAATACAGATCATTTCAGACTATAGTCGGAGCAAATCTCTCTAACCTGCTAGTATCGTCGAGGCTACGCGGACCTTAAGTACAGCATTACAACGCTGCCACTTCCACATTAGGTTTGCTCCTGCTATAGCTTTTAGAATTTCTACCAGCAAAAAGATAATTTTGTGGAAACCTAATTCTTGTACTCTCGCTATTTTTGAAGTCTTGAAAATGTGTTCCCCTTTTTGTATCAAATTGTAAATTTCTGTTGATCTACTTCCAGCTACGTGACTTTAAAAAAAATTTAGCTTTCTTGAAATTTTGTAAAATCTTATTATTTTTAATGATCAGTGGGGAAAACTAGAGCCGCTATATAGACAGGCCGACGCATCAAGATTAAGTTTCACCACTTTGGATCCAATTCCTTAACTTTTACTTTCAAATTTTCATTGTTGCGGAGTAGGGTTACCAGAAAAAAGTTTTGGCACATTGCTAAGCTTTGCCAAATCCACGTGCCGCTAATAATTGCTCACAGTGAAAAATTACCAAAACGCGATTCTGGCCAGAAAAGACAACCACCCAAACACACAAACACGCGCTGGATCCAAAGTGGTGAAACTTAATCTTGATGCGCCGGCTCGTATATATAGGGGCCTTAGGGAAAACTAAGGAGAGTTCGACAAGCCTCACATAACGAAAGCCATTCTGCAATCAGTTTAAAAAAGTCTCGACACAAGCGAGGAGGCAAAGTCAAAATGCTATACAATCGCAAACCGCAGGTAAAAATTTCTATTCAGCTAGCCGTTTTTATTAGTATTTTTAGTTGTTACGTTGCCACAAAATACACTTCAGGTTATAATTTTCATAGTTAAACTAATTATGCAAATATCAAGTTATTTTAGTAATCCTGTAGCCCTTTTTCACTTTTGTTTAATCCGACCTTTTTTTTTCTTTTTCCTTTTTTACCAATCTTTGTTATTGATGCATTAGGAACTCTTACTTCAACTGGTGTGATATAGTGCACATTGTGGATATTTTGGACTGCATAAATTCATCCATCATTCTTCTAGTCTCCTCAAGTCAAAGATAGAGTGTTTCGATCAACGCCTCCTAAATACTAAATGCCTGCAACTTTCTGGTTTATAGCACAGAGCAAAGTTCTTGGTTCACGATACACTTCCATCTACCAGATCTCTTTGAAAAAGAGAAATTAACGATTGGTTAATTTCTAAATTTAAATTTAAAAATCAACCAATCAAAAAATTTAATTCGAATATTGTTTTGCCAATAGCTGCAAAATGCCTTTGGTTCACGATACACTGCCATCTACTGGAGTTCTTCGAAAAAGTAACGATTGATTTATTTCTGAATTTAAATTTAAAAATTATCCAATCAAAAAATAGCAACGGTATTACCGGATTGCTGCAAGGTGGCGCCTAAAGTGGAACCCATCTCCATGGTAGCGAAGCAAATGTTCTAGGCATTTAGTATTTAGGAGGCGTTGGCTTCGATTGACTTCATTTTATTGAGCAGAGAATGCTTTCAATTTTTTCAACATACATTCCGAAACCCCTGAAGCTGTTTTTACTAATGCTGATTTTTAAACTTCAACTACGGAAAAAGTTTCTTAGCTGTTGCGCCTTCTCCGTCTACTGTTTCTTTTACCATGTGACAAGGCAAAAAGGAATCACATTATCTGAAAGCTGTCATTCGTTTGGAAGTGAATTAATATCAGAATATTGTGGGTATCTTTCAGTTGTCAGAAAATATGTCGGGTTTTCCAGTTGAACTCCTGTTTAATATTATTACCAATGTTTGTACTCTGCCAAACTGCATATTTCCCTCGCTTTAAGTTGTCAGATACTATTAAGAGCTGGTGCACTATTAAGAAAATTATTTGAAGGATTTAGGAAGAATGTCTTTAGCTATAGAGTTATCGGTATGTAAGCCGAGAGGGATTTTTAGAATGATAACAAATTTTTTGATTGCATAAACTATATTGTAATACAATTGAACGTCATATTTAAAAGTGAAAACATATTTTAGGTTCTTATATTTATAATATTCATTTTTGGAAACTTAAGAAATGAAACAGGAAAATATTCTATTAGCACTAATACAGATTGAGCCTTCACACTACAAGCCACTTCAGCCACCAATATCCACGTTTTCATTTATTGGGCAAAAAATTCTAATAATGATGTAAATGTAGTAAATTTATTATTATTTTTATTATATTTTTGCAGTTTTTACATGCTAGTAACAGGTTTTTAAGTTTCATGTATTAGTATTATATTATTGTCTCTCATTTAACATGCATCGTTATTAATTTATTTGTCTTCTGCCTGTATTTCTTTTCACGTTTTCACTTTGTTCATACGTTATTCGATTAAATTAATCATTTTACTTACCATTAACGGTAAAAAATTAACATTCAAAATGTTTTGTAGAAAAACCAAAACTTGTTAACTATTACCAGAACGATACTTTTGTTTCATAAAATTGACATTGAGTCTTATCGCAAATATAGCCACAGCAGATGAAATTTAAATTGATATCATTTAAAATTAAAAACTAATTAAAAAATTAACTAATCATATCAGCGGCACTGAAGTAAGTAAATCTTTTTTTTATCTCACTATGTACGGCAGTAAAAAAAAACGGTTGATTTCAATCAAGTTTTAATCTAAGAAGCAAAAAGTTCAAAAAATGTTTTTTTCAAAGAAAGTGGTTTTTGCATCAATGACTGAACATTGTAAGAGATTGAAAACAAAGTGTCAGTTTTTTCAGAAATGTAAAAAAAAAAAAAAAATCTAGTCTGGCTTCATCCATTTTTAGTACTTTTTCCTTCTCAAGTTTGCGATGTGGGTTTAATATTTTTAGCGTCTCATTTTTTCTTCATTCTTTGTTTGGTGACAGCTTTAAGACACTCTCTTGTTTTGCTTAATTTTATATTAGGTTTATTTTCTTTAATAATTACAAGCTAGAAAAATTTTCAAATAAAACTTAATAAAATGCAATAAATTTCAGCTCTATTTTAATGCAATAAATTTAATTTGGTAGCATTAAGTTTATGGGCACAATAGTTTTAAAAGAATATAAGTGTGAGAAACTATTGTGCACGGTCGAAACACGAAAGTAAAGAAGATAAATGTGGAAAAGCTAGAAAAAAAAGTAAGGAAGAAATTATAAATTTTTTTAACTGAACAGAATAAGCATGTATGCAAAGTTTGTAAGCGTAATTAAAAAAAGTAATTAGATAACAATTGAGAAACTTTAATAAATTTAATTTAAATGCGGAACAAATGCAAGAACACTAAAACAAACAGGAAATATGACGGAAAACTAATCTTTTGAAGAAAAAAAAAGGGAATAAATTGCGATGGAGAACTTTCAAGGATAATAAAAGGATACTTAAAGCGTTAAATTTGGAATTCTTAGAATGTGTTTGATAAACGCAAGAGCTTCAAATTTGATTTACCATGCATTTCACTATCAATGAAAACAAAACATCAGGAAAGTTTTAGTTTGCATAACGTACAGCTTTTTAATTAGCAAATAATATTTTTTTCAGCGATCAAATGAAAACGAGATACTAACTTTACAGTATTCAAAGGTTTGTATAAAAAAAACCCCATTATTGACCCGTATTTACTCTTTTACTACAATAGACGAATAAATTATAAAAAGTCAATATTTCTGCATAAGCCCATTCTTTCCAAAAATGTCAATTTATATTTTTATTTTGAAAACACTACTTTCTGGACTTAAAATGAGTTTTTGAAGTCAAAGTTAGTTTTGCTTTTTTTAGATTATGGATTAACATGTTGGCAGCATGGAACTAAATGCGAAATTGCATGCGAGGAGGTTGGAGGTATAAGAGGTTGAACTTAGTTCCTCTTCTAGTGATCCATGAAAACTTGAAAGCTTTCCACTAAGATTGGGTAACCCCAATTTTAATACTGAACCATAATGATACTGGATATTAATTAAATCGCCAATAAGAGATTTCGAATCGGCAATATAGGTTTTAAATGTCAAAAATCAATCAAAAAAGTACCAAGTTGCGATTACCTTAACTTTACCAAGATACCATCTTAAGATTATCAAGTAACCAGTACTAATCGCATCTGATCTTAGAGTCTCCAACAAAAAATCTCCCATATTAATGGATCTTCTATAAGCTTGCTATTTACTGAAGAGGTGTCAATGAAGAGCTCAGACACTCCGGCTTTGATTGATGTTAGGACCCAGAATATGAGAGGGTGAATTGAATAATGATTTTGCCATTACGAAATAATAAGCTCGTCTTTAAGTCGTTTAGAAAGCAACTTCTAAAATTCTCTAAAACTTTTAGACATCAGCAGCGAATTACGCTGCTATCTTCTTCCAGTGCCTCCAGCAAGATCGATGGCAATGCAGGGGAGGCAGGGGGGGAGGCAAAATCATCGTTTTGAGGAGGGAGGAGATAGGGATGGCAAAGGGCTTCCTCCTACACGGTGTGCAATAAGGTGTCAGGCAAGGGTCATTGAAGTGATGATGGGGAAAGAAGTGAGGAGGGGGGAGTTTCAAGAGTAACGGCTGTTGCTTGGCATCTTGTAACAAGTGGTATCTTTTACTCTTCATACTTCATTTTTATGCATTTTTATTGAGATTCGCATGAAACTCAATTTGGCGATAGAATTATTTGCTTAGTTAACCAACGATTAGAGATTATTCAGATGTAACCAAAACTGAATGAAGCAAAGATTCTACCAGAGATGAATATATAATTATTTTGAAGAGCAAAAGTTTTTACATTATCTTTTATCAATTGAGAATATTCCTTCTCGTACTATTCACTACTTTAACCCTTTATTAAATTATTGCTAATTTATTGCGGCTACAATAAAATTATTAAAAAAGAGTTAGATACGTATGGGGAAGTTTTTGGATTAAGACATATTTAAGTGGATGTTCTGAAGCCCATCTTTGAAAAGTGCATGTATTTTTATGAGTGGTTGAGTAAGAGTTTTGTAGTTTTTTATATTAAAACGTTATGCATGGATGCAGAAAATAATTAGTACACATTTATGTGGGGCGCTGATTCCACTGTAATAACGATTCACAAGGATAGGCTGATATTGAATAACAGACGTTTTATTATTACGAGACATAACAGAAAATATGTGCGCAAAATAAACAGAGCTAAAATATAAAAGCAATCGTTGCCCTGAGTGGCGCACCCAATATTGTGTCCTGAGAGTGGCTAAGTGACTCATCTTCGGAAATTTTTCGAATTTGAAGTCCTGAAGGAAAGACTACCGTCATTTTTTGTGAAATTCTCTCGACAAATTTCCAAAAATCAAATCCAAAAAACGCATCTTAACAGCTTGGTTTAATCAAGATGGCTTATCTTCATGCATCTGGGAGGGGCTTAAGCCCCTTAGCTCCCTCCGCTTGTGCACCACTGGTTGCCCTAAGCGTCTTCTCAATAAAAACCAGTAACTCTGAGCGTCTGAGTAAAATAATGCGTTGGTTAAGTTTTGGAGTAAATTTCTCAAAGAGAGTCGCGCAATTGAAAAAAAAACCTTGGTATTTTAACCAAGACACCAAATATGCCAGTTTCATTCTGAAATCACACGAATTTGCAATTACGCAAAGATCGGGAGTTAATCGTCTCAGTCTGGTTACGTAGATTTGAAATGTGGACTCAAATCTTGATATTGTGAGGATAGTACGTAACTGCCAAGTAATCGTATGAAATTTAGAAGAAAGCTTTGCGATAGCCACAACATACTAGTTAAAAGCGTGATTAAAAAGGCAGAAATGCCTCACGATTTTATTTAAAAATTCATTCCAAACGTTTTAGGCGCTGCATTTATCAAGGCAAAATTGACTGCGCGACACTAAATAAAGCGCTTTCTTTAAGAAGCTCATAACGGATTTAAGATTATCTTAATAAAAAGTAACTCTTAGTCGCAGTTTTGAGGACCAGCACCGTTCACTTCTAATGGAGGGGAATAAATTTCGATATTTCAATCTCGCTAATGCGCAGACGGCCCGCTAAAAGTGAAAAATAATGTAACGGAGATGAAAAATGGCTTCTGGAAAATTTAATAACTGCCATGAGGTCGTCCGCACACAAAGCGAGTGAAAACAATAATGAAACATTTCTATCCGACATGTTTTTTCATTACCGCGTCTTGTCAAGGGTCTGCTTTTTGCCAAAACATTGCGATTTTTCTCTTGCATGGATTAGAATGTGAATTATAAGTTAAGACATTTTCCTTAATACCTTTTTACTTTTAAATGGCATAGTGGGCGAATATTTTATTTCCTTAGTAGAAGCTTTTTAGTTAAAATTCTATTCATATAAAAACTGAGAAATTCATGGTCTGCGTCAATAATATCAATCTTTTTTGGGCTTGTAAGCCATGGTTCAGCAAAAATGTTTTTGATCGAATTTTCTCATAATATGTTTCTAGACTTTTTCAAAGCTCAAGAGTCCATTAGTTTGGACCACGGCTTGAGACCAGTAGCTATTTCCATTCTATTTGCATACTATGAAGTATGCAGTTGCAAAAGTTGGCATCTCTAATGCCAATAATTTCGCAAATGCGTTTTTTTTCTCTAGTTTTTCCATTGCAATAGTTGGATCTGATCTTTGATAATCTGAAATACCAACAACCTCAGATAGTCAAAGAATTTCAAAATAGTCTCTTAAATGTTTTAAGCAAAACTTAAAAACTTATTGCTACTCACACCATTTTTCAGCGACATATGTATGAGTTCTTTTTCTTCTTTTTTTTGAGATACCAAGTTTTGCATCCATACGCTTTATATATTTGTACCATAATATTATGAAGAAAATTTTTTTTTTTTCAGATTTTGTCAATAGTTTTTTTTTTAAATAATTGATTATGAAGTTTTAATTGGATCCGTTCATTCTTGTATATTTGTGTGCGTGTTATTGGACCGTGAAAAGGATTACACTGCTAAAAATATTAATATGGCTATATAAGTAGAATTCAATCATTTAATTAATGATTATAGAATCATAACGTACAAACTGGAACTCATTAATGTGGTTCAAGTTATTTCATTGTGCTGACAAAAAATGAAGGATTAATCTATTGCTAATTTTTAAAAATCAAAATTCACGTGACGTCTTTTTGTTGCAATGACAGCTGTTTTTCGGAAATGCGACATGGTATAAGTGCATTTTTTATTACGGCGCCTTCGGATCAGTAAAGCTCAGGTTTAGAAAAAGTATTCTTTGTGTGCCGCTTTCTAGACAACCGCAAATCACTGTCAATATTTATTGCATAGTATAATCAGGACGTATTTTCGTTGTCAAATTGACCATTTTTATTTGTTTGTTTGTCGTATAAAATTCCCCTTGAACACTAGTATTACATGCTTTATTGGACGGAAATGGCCAGCTTGCAAATCTCTTCAATTATTTCTTTTCCTAAGAATGGTTCAAGTTTCTGGTGACATTTGGTGATATTTACATCGAAGTACCAAAATGTGGAATGGTTTTAATTGATACGTATTTTTAACTCGTGTTTAAGGCCTTTTAACCCCTTGTACCCTATATTACTAAATGTTTTATGGACAGAATTGCCTGTTCCTGCAACTGCCTGTTCCTGTTTTTTGTCCTGTAGAAACTGCAAAGTACTTTTCTGATCAGTTTATACTTTCTTTAGAACTTACTCTTCTAAAAGGTGTGACAGAAACAAAGGATTTATCACCAGGAAAGAAGTCAAACGAAATTGGGGACATCAAAATATAAGTACCAAAATATACCATGACTTTAATTCAAGCACATTTGAAAATCAACCGCACCACACTGAGCAACCAAATTACACCGCGAAGATGCATACGAAATAATTCCAACCATTCAAAACCATACTACGTTTAAAACTTTGAAACAATTCCGCGCTCGTCCGAAAATCAAGCCCAAACATCAACTTACAAAACTTAATTTATTCATAGCAGAGCTGCGTCAAAATATGTTCAACCCGTTATTTACGGCGGACAATTAAAATCCAGTCTAAGAACAACTCACAAGTGACATTAAGTCGAAGAATAGTTCAAGTTTCTAGTGACATTTGGTGATATTTACTTCGAAGTACCAAAGTGTAGAATGGCCTTAATTGAAACGCACTTTTGATGTCTTTGTACCACCTTATACACTATATTACCGAATGTTTTATGGACAGAACTTGCCAAACTGCAAAGTTTTTTTTATCAAATTACTTTCAATGAAGATGTGACAGCAGTAAAAGAATTATCCCCAGGAAAGAAGCCAAACAAAATTGGGGACATCAGAATATAAGTACCAAAACATACCATGACTTTAATTCAAGCACATTTGAAAATCAACCGCACCACACTGAGCAACCAAATCACACCGCGAGGATGCATACGAAATAATTTTAACCATTCAAAACCATTCTATGCATAAAACTTTAAAACGTTTCCGCCCAGCTCGCCCGAAAATCAAGCCGAAACATCAACTTACAAAACTTAATTTATTCATAGCAGAGCCGCGTCAAAATATGTTCAACCCGTTATTTACGGCGAACAATTAAAATCCAGTCCAAGAACAACTCACAAGTGACATTAAGTCGACCAGGACACACAAGTCTTAATTTTCCCGGAGAAGTTCAACTCCTGTAAAAGCATTCGAGGGATGGAATTTTAAAACCGCCTCCCTCTTTTCCCGCGCTCCCGCATTATAATAATGGTCCTCATAATGACATCCATTTAAACCCGCTCGCGGGCGCGTCGGGTCATTTGACTATGAATAAGCGGATCCTGGACTTGATTCGGGGATGGCTCCTGGCCACCTTGCAAGAATGCATTTGGAAGCGACGAATTTCGCGAATGAGATCATCCATTCAACATCACCAGGGTCTTAATATTTAAATTCTACTGTGTAAGAGTTTTCAGGCTGATTGCGCGCGTGAAATATTAAGCGGCCATTTTCAAATGAATGTCGTTAAGCATTTGATGTGCCGCAGCCCGAGAACTTTACAGAGAGCACAGTTTAAAGAACAGACTGGAAACCGAGAAAATATTCAAAAGATTTTTTTCTAAAAGAAGCAAGCCTTTTTGAAATTAAATCAATTAACTTATTCATTTTGAATAGTTAAGGATAGCTTATTGTTTTCCTTAACACCGAAATTGACGTTCCTTGTGGTTCTCAAAATTGTTTAAAAAAATATTTGTACAATATGTCTGTCACGTTATATGGAGAACAGCTTCCAAAAAGAAATAGAGTCTAATAAATAAAGTAGGTATGTATAAAAAAATTTGCTAGATTATTTTTAATATCCTATTGCTTACGGTTAGAGAGTATCTCATCCAACCTTGCCCTCAATGCTTGCGGTATGAATTGGTGGATCTTGGTCTCGATTCGGGGATGGCTCCTGGCCACCTTGCAAGAATGCATTTGGAAGCGACGAATTTCGCGAATGAGATCATCCATTCAACATCACCAGGATCTTAATATTTAAATTCTACTGTACACTGAAGTGACAAAAGTCATGGGATAGCAATATGCAAATTTTCAGATGGCAGTAGCATCGCATAGAACAGGTATAAATGCGCAGTGCTTTTACAGAGCTTTCATTTCTGTTCAAGTTATTCATGTGAAGAGGTTTTAACGTGATGATGACCGCATGACGTGAATTAACAGACTTTGAACGCGGAATGTTAGTTGGAGCTAGACGCATGGGTCATGCCATTTCGGAAATCGTTAGAGAATTCAACATTCCCAGATCCACTGTGTCAAGAGTGTGCCGAGAGTATGAAATTTCAGGCATAACATCCCACCATGGACAGCGCAGTGGTCGACCGCCTGCACTTAAAGATCGAGACCGGCGACGTCTGCAAAGAGTCGTAAATTCTAACAGACAAGCAACACTGCGTCAAATCACCGTAGAAATCAATGTGGGACGTACAATGGACGTGTCTGCTAGAACTGTGTGGAGAAATTTGGATTTCTTGGGCTATTCCAGCAGAAGACCGACTCGAGTGCCTTTACTGACAGAACGACATCGCTTGCAGCGACTCTCGTGGGCACGTGAGCATATCGGTTGGTCCCTAGATGAATGGAAAACCGTGGCCTGGTCCGATGAGTCACGATTTCAGCTGATAAGAGCCGATGGTAGGGTTCGAGTGTGGCGCAGACCCCACGAAGCCATGGACCCAAACTGTCAGCAAGGCACTGTTCAAGCTGGTGGTGGCTCCGTAATGGTGTGGGCTGTTTTTTCATGGCATGGACTTGGTCCTCTAGTGCGACTGGACCGAACATTGACTGGAAATGCTTATGTGCAGCTACTTGGAGATCACTTGCAGCCATTCATGGACTTCATGTACCCAAACAACGATGGGATTTTTATGGATGACAATGCGCCATGTCACCGGGCCACAACTGTTCGCAATTGGTTTGAAGAAAATTCTGGACAATTCCAACGAATGATTTGGCCACCTAGATCGCCCGACATGAATCCCATTGAGCATTTATGGGACACCATCGAGAGGTCTGTTCGTGCCCAAAATCCTGCCCCATCAACGCTTTCACAATTATGGACGTCTATCGAGACAGCATGGCTCAATATTCCTGCAGAAGACTTCCAACGACTTGTTGAGTCCATGCCACGTCGAGTTGTTGTACTTCGCCGGGCAAAAGGAGGGCCGACACGATATTAAGAGGTATCCCATGACTTTTGTCACTTCAGTGTATAAGAGTTTTCGGGCTGATTGCGGGCGTGAAATATTAAGCGGCCATTTGCAAATGAATGCCATTAAGCATTTGACGTACTGAAGACCGAGAACGACTGAGGGAGTATTCCCAAGATTCTTTTTCCTAACCTTTCCTTAAATTCATTAATCAACTAATTAATTATTTTAACCCATTAATGACTAACATTTTTTTTTTCCAAAGATATTTTGTGTACTGGTTACAAACAGTGTTTAATGGACAAGAAAAATATTAAAAAAAATATTATGTAAAAAATAAATATTTTATTAAGGAAAGAAAAATATTCCCTTAAAAGTTACGATAAACCCCAGAGGGTACATACATTTTTTACTGAATTTTTTTTCTGCCTACGATATAATATTTAAATAGACATTTTATAAGAAGAAATAAAATCAGCAATTAGCATAAACTGGGAAGCTGAGAATAACTTTGAAAACTTAGCTTTTTTCCTTGAGATTGTGAACGATGTCATTTTTGATAAAGATCATATTAAAACTGCTATACAGAACACACTTTGCAATGGTTATGTGCTGCAATCTGTTAATAACGAATTGAAACAATACCAAGGTACTAATTGAACACTATTATTTGGTTGAAATGTTCATTTTGGGGAAATTCAGACCCTTTTTTGGACCGTCCCTAAAAAGGGACGCTAGGCATTAATGGGTTAAACATTCATGGATTTCTCATTGTTTTCTTTAACACCGAAGCGGACGTTCCTCGTGGTTCTCAAAATCATTATTTAAACAAATGGTTGTACAATATGTCTATCACGTTAATGGAGAAGAGCTGCCAAAAAGAAATATAGTCTAATAAAGAAAATACGTACGCATAAAAGTTTGCTAGATATTTTTTTATATCCTGTTGCTTACGTTTAGAGAGTATCTCAGCAAAACTTGCCCTTAATGTTTGTGATATGAATTAGAGAATCCTGGTCTCGATTCGGGGATGGCTCCTGGCCACCTTTGCAAGAATGCATTTGGAAACAACGAATTTCACGAATGAGAACATCCATTCAACATCACCAGGGTCTTAATATTTAAATTCTACTGTAAGAGTTTTCTTGCTGATTGCGCGTGTGAAATATTAAGTTGCCATTGCCATTAAGCATTTGAGGTACCGAGAACTCACTGGAAATCGATAGAATATTCCCAACATTTTTTTTCAAAAGAAACAAGCCTTTTAAAAATTTAATCAATTAAGTAATTTACTTTGAACAATCAAGGATTGCTTACTGTTTTTTTTTTTAACTCCGAAGCTGACGTTCCTCATAATTTTCAAAATCATCTTTTAAACAAATTGTTTTTACTGTATGTATGTCAAAAAGGAAGGTTGGCAAAAGGGATATAGTCTACGAATTAAAAAATAAGATAGTTTTCAAGATTTGTTTTTATCCTGTAGCTTACGTTTAGAAAGTATCTCATCTAACCTTGCCCTCAATGCTTTTTGCATGTACTTTTAGCTTAGTGCCAAAAAACTGGATTTGCATATCAAAAGTGGGTAGAATAAAACGTATTGCCATCTTTGGTTTCTGATTTTGGTACTTTTCAGGAAGCTACAAGGACCTTATATAAAGGCTGGAATCCAAAGTTCGATTAGATGTTCTGTAAGTAAACTTTATCTAGCTCTCCTGTCTGTGTGCGTACTTAACCTTTTGTCTTCATAAACTCTCGCATTATCTCTTATTCCTCGGACATAGTGAAGTATTGATAGCGCAACAAGCCTTCTTTCATGAATTTGGAGGTAAAAAATACTCGCAAACAATCGCAAGAGCGGATTTTTTTTTGTGTGTGAAATACTCATAGAATTGATTTGGAGCTGATAAAAGAATGAGAGCCTAAGTTAAAGCAATTTTTAGCATAGTCTAGTTGCTAGAAGAAACTCGATACTTTCAGGATCCTGAGCTGCCACTTCTTTTTCACAGATGATTGATACAAGGGTTTTAAATTTATCTGTTGTCATTCTGCTTAAGTGTTGGTAAGTAAACTTCTTTAAAACAATAACCTAGCTGCAATCGCCGATGAAAAATATTACAAACTTTTGCAACCGCTGCCAATTGAAAGTAATTCAATAAAAATAATTATATTTTTATATTTTCTATGATGTTGTGAGGGAAACAAAATCGCACAGAGCAAAACCACTTTTAGGTCAGACTGTTTTCTTTTTTAACTACATGATATTGACATTAAAAAAAAAAAATTGTCATATGGAGCCTGTAAAAAGTGATTAGTCATACATTAATTTCAGTCGTTCTAATCGAGCTTAAATGTTTTGAAAAAATACCTTCTGATGAAAACAAGAACTTTCTAATGATACCAGAATTTAAAGTGAGCAAGTTATTTTTTCTTTTTTAAATTTTAACTTGCGATTTAATGTAAAAATATCATAAAAAAGAAATATAAAAGAAAAAAAATTGCTTTTGAAAAACCATCGTTAAAAGGTACCAGTTTCCATGGATCTAGCATTTTTTTTTTTTTTTTGCCATATGAGTATAATGTACAAAAACATACGTGATCCAAAATGGCTTAGCACTAAGTATAATCCTTTATGATGAAAGAAAATTACAATGTAATTGGAATTGCTAAACAATTCTGTTTTAGCTTTTTTAGCTTAACATGTTAATCACCAGTATTGTATTTCTATTTTGGGCACCTCATTTTTAACCAAATTGTCTTAATCAGAGATATTTAAGACATCAACTCATTTGAGCGATTCATTTTTCACAAATATTCATAACTGACATTTTAATTTAAATTAGCTACAAGGTCCAAACAGAGGCAAATTGTACAGCGAATAACTTCAGGTCAAACATCAGAAGTATTTAATTTTCCCTCTCTTCGAAATTAATAACATATTACAAGAGATTTCACTCCCCGCACTTTTTCAAACAGACGAACTTTTTCGGAGGGGATTCTAGGCAGCATTTTGACGAGGGGTTACCACGGCAACGCTGTCACCTTATTTGATCAAGGAATTATGGGGCTTCACAATGGTGGGAATTTTATGGAAGAATGCAGAACGAAGAAATCACATCGGCTCTAACAGCTTCCATCGGCGCAAAAGTCAAAGCCAGAGCCAAGAACTTTACCTCCATTATTTGCGGGAAAACTTCGATTAATATTATAATACATTGTTATGGTTGATTTTTTTTCGCTTCTGAAGCCGAACTAACTTTTTAAGTTTCTGTTTGTTTTTCTTGCTTCAACCTATTAATGACTGACTTTTTTTTCCAAAGATACTTAGTAGGGTGGGGCGAAAAATTAAAAATTTTTCAGATCAACTTGTAATAGTTGCCAAAAGTTGTCTTTGGTGATAGTTAGTTTTTGTGCAAAATTTGAGAAAAATCGGTTAATATCGTCAGGGGGCGCTGCGGTCGCAAAGTTTTTGGATTTTAGTTTCGCAAAGTATTTGGATTATGGTTTTGGCCCATAGCTTTTTTATGGATTTTATGGTTAAAATATCAAAAATAATGCCTTTAGCTAGTCTCTTTGCGTTTTTTTTACTCAAAAGATGTTTTCATGCATTCAAAGCATATTAAATAACTCACAAAAAATTATTTCATATGATATATTTATATTTCAAGCATTTAAAAAGAAACAAAAACGTAAAAAAAGTGATTTTTTTGAAATATAAATATATCATATAAAATAATGTTTGTGAGTCATTTCATATGCTTTTAATGCATGAAAACATCTTTTGAGTAAAAAAAAAACGCAACGAGACTAGCTAAAGGCATTCTTTTTGATATTTTAACCATAAAATCCATAACAAAGCTATGGTAAAACTTTGCGATCGCAGCGCCCCCTGAAGATATTAACCGATTTTTCTCAAATTTTGCACAAAAGCTAACTATCACCAAAGACAACTTTTGGAAACTATTAGAAGTTGATCTGAAAAATTTTTAATTTTTCGCCCCACCCTAATACTTAGTATACTGGAAGAAAAAAAAAACGTGTAATGGACAGGAAAAATAATTTTAAAAATACTATGTAAAAAACAATTTTTTATTAAAAAAGATGCTAGGCCCTAGAGGGTACATACTTTGACTATTTTTTTTTCTGCTTACGATACAATATTTAAAAAGACATTTTATAAAAATAAATAAAAGCAGAAATTAACATAAACTGGGAATCTGGGAATAACTTTAAAATCTTAGCCTTTTGTTCTTGAGATTATAATCGATGTAATTCTTGATAACGAAAATAATAAAACGGCTACAGAACACACTTTACAATCGTTATGTGCTGCAATCTGTTAAATGAATTGAAGCAATGCAAAAATAATAACTGAGCACTATTATTTGGTTGAAATTTTCATTTTTGGAAAATTCAGACACACTTTTTGGACCGTTCCTAAAAAGGGACGCTAGGCATTAATGGGTTAATTTCGACCAAATCTTGTTTTTAGTCTAACAGTTAATTAAATGCCTGAACAATATTTTCGAAAATTACACTGCAACAGACGTGTCAGTTTTATAAATCAGAGCCAGACTTACGTCATGCATAGAGAAATTACATCCATAGCTAGAGCAGGGAATGTTTTCCCCCCAATGCAATATTTTTATATAGTCACGACAAGTACATAAAAGAAATCTCCGCCCTAAATTGCTAAACCAATACATTATATTTTAGAGAAAATATTACGTGTTTCTGTTAAAAAATTTAAGATTTCTATTGAAATTAAAGATTTTGGGAGAAAGCCCAAGCTTTGTCAGTTCTGATAGTTATTGGTTTTTCTTTTTTTTTTTTTTTTCAAATTTGGGGGCAAGATGAAACATCCTAAATGTAGTTAGTCCAACCGTAAGGAGTTGTGAAAAGAATTCTGTAATTAAATAGTGCTTCTTACCTAACGTATGATAGTCGTAAGTCTTCACGCTAAAATATTAGATGTATGGAAGAAACGTATACTCTACCTCAACGACAAACAATTTATCAATAAACCGAAAACACTATTATTCGTATGACAATGATGTGGACTCAGCAACATCAGTACTGTTGAAAAATCAAATTAAAAAGGACTAGGTGACTCGCATCTATTAATTATAAAGATAATACATTTTAGAGATTTGAGAAAAGTGTTAGACTTCGGGTCAAGTGAAAGCAATATTCAATTTCAATTGCTCAAAAATTCTGGGTTTAAATAAGATCTATATCACGCACATTGTTTTACATGGGTAATGACGATAGAAGTTTCAGAAAAAGAAATCATTTCAAAGTAAAACTCTGATCTTTGGATCGGAAATTGTTAAGAAGTATTCAGAGCATGCACCTGAGAGTTGCCTGCCTCGCATATTGTAGAAAAGATACCCGAACATCCAAAGATTTACACGCTAAAAAAAAGAGGAAAAGTTCGATTGTAGTATACCCACCAGTGAATGGACATTTCCAGTGAAGGAGCACCTTGTATTTTTCCTAAAGAATAAGGTTTTGAAGCATTTTTCTTAGATGAATTAGCAGAACTAACTCCTTTCTACACATGTACCGAAAAAAAAAGCTAGAAAATGCTGCATTTGTTTCCTGGTAGGGGTGTTCATTCACTGGGTCTGGGTGCTTTTTTCGTGTTAACCCCAAATCAAACCTGATGCAGAACCATAAAAGCTCTCCCAACTTTCTTTTTAAATACTGTGTATAAATTCTAAAGTATTTTTAGTGTCATGTGGCAAATGCTACAATATTTTCCGACGCTATGAATTTTTGAAATTGCAAATTTGCTTAAGTGTTCATTCACTGGTCTACGCTATTCGCGTTTTTTAAATTTTGAGTGCTCGTCGGAAGAATAATTAATTCAAACAATCAGCAATTTAATCTACTTAATATTTTCAGTTTAAATATGGCCTTTCTTGAGAAAAGATTGAATGAGAATTGAATTGAGAAAAGAGCCAAACCTTAAGTCACGCCGTGAACTTTTGTGTCTTCTTTTTTTTTTATAAAGCACTTAACAATCTAATTGACTGCTCAGATATTATTAATTCTATCCATTTTGCTGTTCCAAATAGAACTCTTAGGATTCATCTGTGTTTTACAAATATTTTTACAAAGTTTAATTACGTTGATAATTTTTGCCTTTTTAAATTTTACAAACTTTTTAACTCTCATTGTCGCGTTTTGGATATTTTTAATATGTCTTTTAATAATTTTAAGTCTATTTGTTTAAAAATTTTAAATGTGTAATTTGTTTTAATTCGTTTGTTGTCTTTTTAATTTTTACAAAATTTTAACTCCTTGTCGTGTCTCAGTTATTTTAAACCTGCCTTTTAATTGTTTTAAGTCTATATGTTTCAATATTTTTAGTGTATAATTTGTTTTATATGTACTTGTTTCACTTGCCACTGTAATTGGATTTTTCTGTAGTGCGCAATACTTTAAATAAATAAAAAAGATTCGTTAAAAAATTCTTTTGTTATAATATTTGGATCAATAGCATACAACAAAAGTTATTGATTGATGCGTAATTAATATGTTTACATTTATGAATCTTAATTAATGAACTGGGTTGTCTCTATTCTCCAGTAAAAAATAATTTAGTTTATTTCTTAGATTCTTGACTCTTCTTCTCTTCTGAAATCCTAAAGAATATTTTCATGTGAAGCATCAGAAAAGATTCATAAATGAGAATAAATGACTGAATGTTTTGCTTCTTAAATAACATCTGGAGTCAGCGTATCATAAACCAAATGCACATTCTATAAATCCAGCCGGAAGTAAATAAGCCTCCATAAATATCTTTTTCGCGGGCTCCGGCGATTAAGCCTATCAAAGAACATCCATTCAGCCACGGTTACAGTTATGACCATTAGACAGAGCGTTTAATTATTTATGTTATGACGTAGTTGGCAATTCGTTCATTCTGATTTAATTTTGGCGAGCTGTCTAAGATAATGTTTTTCTAGGCGTCGTAGTTTTTGCTTTATGAAGCTTCAAAGCACATTTTGTGTTTCGAAATATAATAGTACGTAGTTGAAGTTTACATAAAAGTACTAGAAGTATTCATGTGAGGGAAAAACGCATTTTAAAGCTCTTTGGAATATACACTGACATGTACAATGGTGGAAAATGTTAAAATTCTTTTAAAATGAGTTCTGGAGGCAATAGAAGCTAAAAATGTTTAAATGCGTTTATAAAAGCAAAATCTCTGAGATTATTCATCCAGCGGATGTTTTTTTCAAACGAATGTCATTTGTTTAAATTGAGTAGTTTAAGGTAGAAATGCATATAAATTCTATGTTAATCTACTTTTTATAATTATATTCCACATAAAACTTTAGCAATTTTATCCTTTTAAAATGGTTAACATAAAATCTGATGCAATACACCGCCAACTCGGTATTTCCATCCATGGACCGCAGTTTCGTGCTTATTATGCACTCATCAGCATGGAATAGGAAAGTAACCGAGTTGGAGGCAAAAATCCTCTTATAGAGCCAAGAGAGCCAAAAAAAAATCTGGTAACTAATGTGAAATTAGAATACCAGCGAGCGACCGCACTTGGTACGGTACAGCTCGTGAATTGTAAGGCAGTGCTCGGGTATAAAGCAGTGAGTAACCTGCTTTATAAAAACTGATGCTCAAACAAGAAGAGCTATTAAGAGAGAGTACAACCATGCTTTCCAACCATGGAACTTACGAAGGAATAATCAGTTAATGGTTTCCGTCAGATAGCTTGTTTCCGTGAGAACAGTGTGGTTCAATCTTTAGTTGCCTGAGGTTCAATAAAGCTTGAGTTCAGGAACCTGAAGGCTAGAGACGAAAAGGTATCAGAAAATTAAGGATTACACATTTTGTTCAGATACTGTTATTGAAACTTATATTAAGAGAAGTTGAAACACTGATTCATTGTCAATTCAATTTATAGTCCTTGAGAAATTAATGTGATGATTGGCAGTTTAACTGCAAAACCGATGAAAGGCGATGTCAGTCTAGTCAAAAACTAGGGGCCTGGTTTGAGATCGGAATAACAAATTTTATAAGGAGGGAGGGTTCCTGGTGGCCAAACTGACAAGGGGCATCCTTGGCTCTCAGCTGCCCTGTCTAACTAATGTGCACTGTAAATTCATGAATAGCTGTTATAGAGGAAATGTAGATTGCAAAAGGTATTGAAGTAAAATAAATTTGATAGTAAACTATTTAAGGTTTTTCTTAAAACGTACAGCATTAAAAAGGGTCAAAGATTCTCTCCAAATAATGTCATACGAATTATGGTATATAAATGAATTTCAATATAAATTGCTCTGTATTTCTCCAATTAGAGTAAAAAAAAACAACAAAATGGCGCTGGTGGGCTTGCGGATGGGGAAATATTGCGTTAGAAGACGTTTTAGTACTGTTCTAACCATTTATCATTTCATTACTAACGTTATATTTTAGTGAACTAGCACGGAATGCATGTCTGAAAATCTTATTACTATTTTTGCAGTTTTAACGATTATCTTTTCTTTTGAATTTCAACAAACCAGCAAGTTTTTCAAACACTTAGACCTTACCAAAATATTCGTTTTATTTATTTATTTATTTATTTATTTAAAGTATTGCGCACTACAAACAAATCCAGTTACAGTGGCAAGTAAAACAAGTACATATAAAACAAATTATACATTAAAAATATTGAAACATATAGACTTAAAGCAATTAAAAGGTAGGTTTAAAATATCTGAGACACGACAAGGAGTTAAAATTCTGTAAAAATTTAAAAGACGACAAACGAATTAAAACAAATTACACATTTAAAATTTTTAAACAAATAGACTTAAAATTATTAAAAGACATATTAAAAATATCCAAAACGCGACAATAAGAGTTAAAAAGTTTGTAAAATTTAAAAAGGCAAAAATTATCAACGTAATTAAACTTTGTAAAAATATTTTTAAAACACAGATGACTCCTAAGAGTTCTATTTGGAACCACAAAATGGATAGAATTAATAATATCTGAGCAGTCAATTAGATTGTTAAGTGCTTTATAAAAAAAAAGAAGACACAAAAGTTCACGGCGTGACTTAAGGTTTGGAACATGATAAAAATTGCATCAATTAGAGTATGAATACGTCAAAAAATCATGGTTATGGGTTCTGTAACACAAATAAAAAATAAATTTGGATTGAATTTGCTCAATAATTTTTATTTTGTTATTGTAGTAGGGATCCCAAATAAGACTACAGTATTCCAGTTTGGAGCGCACAAGGCAAAAATAAAGTGTTTTAATCGCTTGCTCATTAGAAAAATCTTTAGTCTTTCGTTTAAGAAAACCAAGAACCCTATAAGCATTAGAAACGATGTTGTTGATGTGTAGTGTAAAATCAAGCTTAGTACTAAAAGTGACCCCCAGATCCTTAATAAAGTCAAGACGGGACAAACACTGTTTATCAATTTGATACGAATGAATGAATGAATGGCTCTGATCTACGACTATAACTCATAACATTGCATTTACTAATATTCAACAAGAAGTTCTGTCAAGAACTAAACGAGCCTACTTTCCCGTACATCGACATAGGCATTCTAGCATCTAATCAATATTCTCTTGAATATCTGAAATTGAAAATTATGTCAAACATACCTTTAAAGCACTTAAAGCTGATTTCTAAAAGCAAAATATAACCCTCTAATCAGATGAAATGGACACGTAAAAAGTAAATAAACGAGTCAATAAAGTTTTGTCTCACCTTTTAAAGAATGTAACTGTTATAGTTCTTCCGTAGAAAAATTTCAATCTTTTTCAAAAGAAAAAAAATAAAATAAAATAAAAGTACAACGAACATCAAAACACATTTTATCAAAGAAAAAAAAAAAACCTCGTTCGTTAATAAAATGTCTCGAATTTTATTTTTAATCCGTTGCCAGTTATTAAATATAAATAAAGAATAAAATGCTCTAGTGAATGAACAATTTTTGTAATCAAAAAAAATATCGTCTGCCAAAAAATAAATAAATAAATAAAAATAATAATAATCAATTAAACAAAAAAAAAAAAAAAGAATAAATAAACAAAAAATCGTCTGCCCAGTCAGTCATTTTTTTCTGAGCTTGCATTTCCGGCATGTTTGCGGAGTCGGAGTCGGAATCAGAGTCCTCACAGAAGATTTTTCAGAAAAGTACTTAACATACATTTTTTATCAAAACCGTTTTCTTACAAAGTTAGTTTGAAGGAAATCCGCCTTTAAGTTCAGAATCAACATTCAATTTAAATTTTCCAGTAGGCGCTCATGTTAAAAATTTTTCTGAACGGTTCATCATTGAACGAAAAATAGTTCAAATTGAAAAGTGAAATATGGGAATGAGTCTCTCCGAGATCTTTCGAACAAAAAAAGTTTATTCAATTCAGACGGTTCACTTAAAAGTTATTAGGTGGAGAAAGGTTGCTTGAGCGGTTCAATGTTGAACGAAAAAATGTTCACATTGAAAATTTAAATACGGTAATGAAGTATCCTTGCCGAGATCTTTCGAACAAAAAAAAGTTTGTTTAAATCGGACTGTTCACTCAAAAGTTATTAGGGGTGAGAGCTTGTTTGAACAGTTCAATGTTGAACGAAAAATCGTTCAAATCGAAAATGTATGTACGGGAATGAAGTATCCTTGAAAAGATCTTTCGAACAAAAAAAAGTTTGTTCAAATCGGACTGTTCATTCAAAAGTTAGTATCGCGGGACCGGTTGTTTGAACGGCTCAAAGTTGAACCAAAAATTGTTCAAATCACTGTTCATTCAAAAGTTAGTATCGCGGGACCGGTTGTTTGAACGGCTCAAAGTTGAACCAAAAATTGTTCAAATCACTGTTCATTCAAAAGTTAGTATCGCGGGACCGGTTGTTTGAACGGCTCAAAGTTGAACCAAAAATTGTTCAAATCAAAAAATCAAATATGGGAATGAGCTGTACTCGCCGAGATCTTTCCAACAAAAAAAAGTTTTTCCAAATCGGAATGTTCATTCAAAAGTTATTAGGGGGGACAGACAGACCGACAGACCGACACACAAATTCCCCATCTCAATACCCTACTTTCAAATTTTTAATTTTTCGATATTCATTTTACCTATTTATTTTTTTAACTTGGCGATATTTTTTGGACTTGGCGATATTTTTTCGATGCATTAAGCTACTTTTCATACTTTTTTCGTCTTTCTTTTATTTTTAACGGGAAAATAGGCTAAAAAAAGCTTATTTTGAATGCACCACTGGTGCAAATTATCCAAATCGATTTGTAAAAGAGTAACATCTGCCGCAGTACGAATGTCTCTGAAAAGTTTCAAATCATCTTCAAAAAGAAGGTAATCACAATGTTGAAAAATATTACATATATCGTTAATGAATAAAATAAAAAGCAAAGGTCCTTAAATTAGAGCCTTGCGGCACGCCAGAAGTATTAGTAAAATCATCAGAAATAGCACCATTAATATAAACACATAACATACGACAGCTTAAATATGAAAAGAACCAGTCAGTAAGATTAATGTGAAAGCCAATGTAGTTCAATTTCCGCAAAAGAATACCGAAGTCAACCACATCAAACGCTTTTGCGAAATCAGTATAAACAACATCAAGTTGACTACCACTTACAAATGAAGAAATTATTTTATTAGTTAAACAAAATAAATTGGTACTCGTAGAACGTTTGGGGAAAAACCATGCTGAGCAGGTGAAATTAAATTTTTAACTTGACATAAGAGCTTTTTATATATAATTGTTTCAAAAACTTTAGAAAAAGGGCTCAAAATAGCAATAGGGCGATAATTTCTGCAATCATTTTTATTTCCTGCTTTAAAAACAGGAATAATTTTAGTATGCTTCCAAGCATCAGGGAAATTATTTGTCTTTAAAGAAAGGTTAAACAAAATAAGAAGAGGATAGATCAGCCCATCAGCACAACCCTTAACAATAAAAAAAGGCACATTATCAACCCCAACGGTTGAAGAGGACTTTAAAGCACCAATGGCAAATATAACATCATCATAGGTAATTTTATCAATCTTAATTAGGTCACAGACATTATTGTCATAAAGACTAAAATTCCTGTCATAACTAGTACTAGTTTGATAAACAGAACTAAAATAGTTAGCGAACGCCCCAGCAATATCACAATCATTATCAAAGGACATATTGTTGTAAAACATTTTGTTAGGCGGGGAGTAGTTTTTATTAAAATAAGACCAAAACTTCTTAGTTTTCTAGTTTTCTTTTACCAGCTTTCTTTAAATAGCTACCGATAAATCGATATATATACAGAGAGAGAGAAAAATATAGATTGATGTGTAGACATCTACGAATAAATATATATGTCTATACATAAACAAATACAGATTAGTAGATGGATAGAAAGCTAGAACAGAAATTCTCTTTAATTTAATTAGAAAAGCTTATTACAATGAATCGATATTTGTGGTGTTCAAATAAATAATGACATGAATACAATAGTAGTGTGTATTTAAAACATTTTTTTTTGATAAAATTAGGATTCTGACGTCTCAATAACAGGAAAAAATAAAAAGTATAAATTACTTTTTAATGATGAATTTAAAAACTTGAAATTTTGGAACCGGGGGAGGGGCGGTTAGTATCAGTAATAAACAAAATGTTTTACAGTATAAAGAGTTGAATTGAAACATATTATTATTTCTAGCTTTCTATCCATCTACTAATCTGTATTTGTTTATGTATACAGATATGGAAGTTCAATGAATTAGTCCTTTAAGTGTCGCAGTTAAGTGTAATATATATATATTTATTCGTATATGTCGCCCCTCCCCCATCGGATGAGAAATTCTAATATTCAAACAAATTGTTCTACACGAGCGATGCCTTTTGATTGGTTTGTGAATAAAATTTTGAGAGAAAATCATCGGAGAACCCAGTTTTATACTTTTTTCTCGCTGAATGACATTTTCTGCATGATTTGTCTTTAAATTACTTTTGAAACAACTTCTATTTGACTTAACTATTTACATTGACATAGAAATTATTCTGGTTAATGCTTAGAATAGCAAGATATTTATGTTATGTAAATCGTATGAAAATATACCATACAAACATCCTGAAAATATTTCCTATGTTGTGATATGCACTGTGTTTGTTGCATTGGATTTCTTGGAATAATCTTTAGTTTTGCGGACTTTTCGATTTAATAATTTCCACACTATGCTAAAATGTATAATAAAAAACAAAGCTTGAATATTTTTAAACATAATTCCAGTAGCGAAACAAATGAAAAAGATAGTTAAGCTCTCTTCTTTCCCCAAGAAACTAATTTTATCGAATCATTCAATGCTTATTTTGTATTTTTATTTCTAAATACAAGCTACAGTTGTCAGTCTTGAGTCTCTAAAAAGTTCAAAGATAGAAAACTTAGTCATAATCGTTTTTTAACCCATTAGAGCCTGACTTTTTTTTCCAAAGAAATTTTGTATACTAGTTACAAACAGTGTCTAATGGACAGGAAAAATAATTAAAAAAATATCACATAAAAAATAATTTTTTTATGAAGGAAAGAAACATCGTCCCTTAAAAGTTACGATAGACCCCAGAGGGTACATACTTTTTTTACTGTTTTTTTTTCTGCCTACGATATAATATTTAAAAAGACATTTTATAAGAAGAAATAAAAGCAGCAATTAACAAAAACTGGGAAGTTGGAAATAATTTAAAAAACCTCAGCATTTTGTTCTTGAGATTATGAACGATGTCATTTTTGATAAATATCATATTAAAACGGCTTCAGAACACACTTTACAATGGTTATGTGCAGCAATCTGTTAATAACGAATTGAAACAATACAAGGTACTCATTGAACACTATTATTTGGTGGAAATGTTCATTTTGGGAAATTCAGACCCTTTTTTTGGACCGTTCCTTAAAAGGGACGCTAGGCATTAATGGGTTAAAGCTGCCTAAATTATTTGGATTCTTTTACACCTGGATCTGCCTCGGATCTCGTCAACACAATCTCTGCATGCGAGTGTATGCATCTTTTTGCACACTTGTACGCGTATGTTTTTTATGCATAACGTGAAGCTGGTAATATTTTTTTAATCATCTACTGGCGATCTCGTTGCAACAAAAATTTTCTTTTTAGTAGCCACTTGTGCTCACTATAATGGCATCAAAAACTAAAAAGAAAGAAAGGCAGAAAAAAAGCACAAAACAGGACCGTCAAACACACATTTCATGGTCGTAGCTAAACGACATCGGTCGGAAAAAAAATCTTTTCGAACTTTAATAAGTTTCTGGATATTTTAATTAAAATTTTTCGCACTGCTGCAGACGACTTCGAATAAAAAACAAGTTTCGTGTAGAAGACATCTCTGGGAAAGAAACAAAATTAATAAATAAGAGTGATATGGGAAGGAAAAAAAGTATCTGTGTGCGAAGCATTTGTTGCTTTATAATTTGAAGAAAACCGCTTTACTTTGCAAAAAGAGAGAGGAGAATATATTCCGAAATAACACCAGTGTCTGGTGGAAAAAAGTGGCAGTTGTCTGGTTTTATGTTTCGAAATTCTGGCCACTTTTTAGCAAAGTTTCCTCATTCAAATGAGTGGATTAGCAAATGTGTTTACTCTGTAAGTACTACCAATGACTTAATCCAGCTTAAAAGGGAGTTTTTAAAATGGAAATCTTTTAAAAGGAAAGTATGTTTAACCTTTTCAAAGCTGCAATTTTGGAAATGGGGAAAAAGAAAATGGCTTCGAAATGGTTTATTTCTTTACGTTTTAAGCTATTACATATTATGGCTTTCAAATTTTTTTTTCCTAAATAAAATTCAAATTGTACATTTGACATTGTACTTAAAACATTTTTGTTTAAAGTGCTTTGAAACAAAACTTACTAGATCTTTTGATTTTGCGGACAATGTAAAATATTTTTCAGTCAAAATGTAATCCAGACAACAAAACGAATATATGTCCTTAACCCTCGTGGGTTCCTTGGGGTCATATGTGACCCCAATGCAATTTCTGTTTAATATATCTTGTTAATCAACCATTTGTTTTTAATGGCATTTTGTGGCTTTTATTCTTCTAGTTTTCTATTCAAAATAATGCTATTATTGTGTTTTATTTTTCCCGAATTGCATTTTTTACACACAAGACCCTTGGGGTCACTTCCCCAGAATGCCAAAAAAAGAGGACGTTGCAACTTTGTCCAAGAGAACTGGACAGAAAATGCATCGAAAAATGTCATAAGTGTTTGAAATTTACTTGTAAAAAATCATGTTTTTTTCAGGTCTGTAACAGTTGTAAATAAATCTACAGTTATTGTAAGTTTTGCTCTAAAATTTAACTTTTAAAGCATAAACTAAATTTTACTTTGATTGTGTCCTTTTTTTTAGCCTACTTTCCCGTTAAAAATAAAAGAAAGACGAAAAAAGTATTAAAAGTAGCTAAATGCATCTAAAAATTATCGCCAAGTCCAAAAAATATCGCCAAGTTAAAAAAATATCGCCAAGTCCAAAAAATATCGCCAAGTTAAAAAAATAAAAAGGTAAAATGAATATCGAAAAATTAAAAATTTGAAAGTAGGGTATTGAGATGGGGAATTTGTGCGTCGGTCGGTCGGTCGGTCTGTCGGTCTGTCTGTCCCCCCCTAATAACTTTTGAATGAACATTCCGATTTGGACAAACTTTTTTTTGTTGGAAAGATCTCGGTGAGTACAGCTCATTCCCATATTTGATTTTTCGATTTGAACAATTTTTGGTGCAACTTTGAGCCGTTCAAACAACCTGGCCCGCGATATTAACTTTTTAGTTTACAGTCCGATTTGAACAAACTTTTTTTTGTTCGAAAGATCTTTTCAGGGATACTTCATTCCCGTATCTACATTTTCGATTTGAACAATTTTTCGTTCAACATTGAACCGTTCAAACAAGCTGTCACCCCTAATAACTTTTGAGTGAACAGTCTGATTTAAACAATTTTTTTTTGTTCGAAGCATTTCGGCAGGGACACTTTATTACCGTATTTAAATTTTAAATTTGAACATTTTTGGTTCAACATTGAACCGTTCAAGCAACCTTTTCCCACCTAATAACTTTTAAGTGAACCGTCCGAATTGAAAAAAAACTTTTTTTTGTTCGAAAGATCTTATCAAGAATACTTCATTCCCGTTTTTAAATTTTCAATTTGAACAATTTTTCGTTCAACATTGAACCGTTCAAATAAGCTCTCACCCCTAATAACTTTTGAGTGAACAGTCCGATTTAAACAAACTTTTTTTTGTTCGAAAGATCTCGGCAAGGATACTTCATTACCGTATTTAAATTTTCAATTAGAACATTTTTTCGTTCAACATTGAACCGTTCAAGCAACCTATCTCCACCTAATAACTTTTAAGTGAACTGTCAGAATTGAATAAACTTTTTTTGTTCGAAAGATCTCGGAGAGACTCATTCCCATATTTCACTTTTCAATTTGAACCATTTTTCGTTCAATGATGAACAGTTCAGAAAAAAATTTAACATGAGCGCCTACTGGAAAATTTAAATTGAATGTTGATTCTGAACTTAAAGGCGGATTTCCTTCAAACTAACTTTGTAAGAAAACGGTTTTGATAAAAAATGTATGTAAAGATCTTTTCTGAAAAATATTCTGTGAGGACTCTGATTCCGACTCCGACTCCGCAAACATGGCGGAAATGCAGGCTCAGAAGAAAATGACTTACTGGGCAAACGATTTTTTTGTTTATTTTTTCAATTTTTTTTTTGTTTAATTTATTATTATTTTTTTTATTTATTTTTTTTTTTGGCAGACGATTTTTTTTGTTTACAAAAATTTTTCATTCACGAGACCATTTTATTCTTTATTTATATTTAACAACTGGCAACGGATTACAAATAAAATTCGAGACATTTTATTAACGAACGAGATTTTTTTTCTTTCTTTGATAAAATTGGTTTTGATGCTCTTTGTACTTTTATTTTATTTATTTTTTTTTTCTTTGGAAAACGATTGTGAAATTTTTCTATGGAAGAACTATAACAGTTATATTCTTTAAAAGGTGCGACAAAACTTTATTTGCTAGTTTATTTAATTTTTACGTGTCCATTTCATCTGATGAGAGGGGTATATTTTGCTTTTAGAAAGCAGCTTGAAGTGCTATAAAGGTATGTTTGACATAATTTTCAGTTTCAGATATTCAAGAGAATATTGATCAGATGCTAGAATGCCGATGTCGATGTAGGGGAAAGTAGGCTCGTTTAGTTTAAGACAGAACTTCTTGTTAATTTTTTTAGCATTAAAAAGTGTGTGAACTTAAATAATGCATGTATAACATTCATTAATAATAATAAATTAATTAAAGGAAGCATTGGGGTCGTTTATGACCCCAAGGGTCTTGAGTGTAACCGAAATGGGAGGGACCCACGAGGGTTAACCCTTTAAGAGCCGTTTCTGATTACACGTTTTCCAAAATTTTAAGTTTTTAAATTTATCATTAAAAAGTAATTTATAGTTTTTATTTTTTCCTGTTATTGAGACGTCAGAATCCTAATTTTATCAAAAAAAAAATGTTTTAAATATTCACTGCTATTGCATTCATGCCTTTATTTAAACACCACAAATATCGATTTTCTGCTTTGAAGCAGGGACGTCATTTCAAGTTTTTCCAGGGGGGGGGGCAAAGGGTCCAAACACAATGCAATTTCATCGTAAAACAAAAAAACACGCCCACTTATATGTAAATACATTGATTTCTCAAAGTCAGGGGGGGGGGGGGCAATTGACCCCCCCCTGTTCCCCTAAATGACGGGCCTGCTTTGAAGCTAATAGTCTACAAAGGGTTATATAGGAGCTTTTCATTGTAATCAGCTTTTCTAATTAAATTAAAGAGAATTTACTTTCTAGCTTTCTATCCATCTACTAATCTGTAATTTATTATATATATATTTATTTACTCGTATATGTCTACACATCAATCTATATCTTTCTATATATATATATCGATTTATAGGTAGCTATTTGAATATGTATACCAAACTTTCCACACTGCCTAAATGGATAGCCTAAAGGACACAGGAGAACCATAAAAACAGAAAGGAAATTCCATGCAACAAAAAGTCCCACCGTGAATAAGATCTAAAGCTCAAGACTTTCAAGAAACAACGTTGCATTTGTTTCCTACTATCTCATATACTACTTTAAGTGAAATGAATAACTGAGAAATTTCATTTAAAACAAAATAATAATTGGAAGTATCATAATGCTTCCTAAGCATCCATTTATCAGCGAGAGAAACATCCACCTATCAATCAAAAATTAAAAGCGAACTAGGCCATAGGCTTAATATTTCTCGCAAGAATCATCTTTGCTAACGACAGAAAATTCCCTTTAATCGATGGCCATTTTCCACAACCAATTACACTCCAACGCGATATTTCATAGGTGCTGTAATTCGGAGAATACACGTCTCAATTATTCGAAGAAAAAAAATATCCTGCAGCCATCCATTAACGAATACGACAAGATAATTATCGTTTAAAATGAATATTGACACTCTATTTTATACTCGGTGGCAACAAGTTAAATGGATGCTGCCACAGGGGGAAATTACTATTTAGGAGGGTTTTTTTTTCCCTGTGTTAATTCACAAGGGAAATAATTAGTTTCTAAAATATTGTTGTGTGTGGGTTTGTTGTAAATGACATTTTGTTATGAATGCTTGTATATTAGCGGAAAATGCTAAACAACTTTGATTAAGCGGCTGTTACAAAGTTTTGACAAAAATCGAGTTATGGTTTTTCTATTTTTCGACTCAAACTTCGTCTATTCGATTATCACTAATGCAAAAATGTAATACTATTTTTTACTGTCCTGTGCATATGAATTATGGGTGCAACATTGATTAAAAACATCGATGTTCAAAATTTAAAACACCGATGGTATCGATACATCGACATACATTTTTTACAAGCATTTTAATTCTTGTAAACTCTAACAATGCATTTATGGGAAAAGTGAATACATGGACTTAATCTACATCTAAGGTTTTTGAACTGTCTCAGCAAAGACAACAGTATAACATTAAAGGTAATAAAAATTAATTATTAAAATGCGTAAATTTAAAATCAATTAATAAGGAGTGCTTAACTCATGCATATTTTTAAAATGCAAGCGTTGGAAATCAACACGAACTGACTGGAATAATTTCATAACACTTTTAATATATCACCCGAGTAATAAAAAAAATGCGAACCAAATTCAGAAATTTCGAACGTTTTTATTTCTAGTTAACGCGAAGAATGAAACTAAAAAGAAAAATAAATAAATAAAAACAAGGGGGAAAATATGTGTTCTCTGAAAACTTTTTCCCTTTTGAATTGCTTGAAGCATTTTTAAAATACAGTATGTAGACAATGATTTTAAAATATTTATAGCAATTTGATATAAGTACTGCTACTAACAGTACGGTATACATTTAAAGTAAAATTATAATTTATTTATTCAAATCAACAAAACGTATTGCGGAAAAAATAGAAATATGGTAGAAATGCACAGACCTTCAAAGTTCTTATAACAGTGTCGTGGGAAAAAAATAGTTACATTTTTTCCAATTGAAGTTTACTTCCTCATACAGCTAACTATTGAAAACTTTGTCCAATGTGGAAGATGTTGCGATCTTTGACTCATAAATAGATTTTATCATAACATACATTTGCATAAACATAATCATTCCGGTTTTTATTTTTACTTCAAATAGAACACCGATGTCTCGAAAATATCGACTTCGAAATCGCATCACTAATATGAATTGTTATGCTCATTTCATATACATGGTAATTGTTACGATCTTTGTCACAGCTTTTTTGCCCTCGTAACTTAACGCCTATAAATCAACGAACACGCCATCGTGATATCAATGACTTATTAAATCTAACTAGGTGACCCGTGCGGAATTCCGCAAAAAAAAAAAAAAAAAAAACTCTAAACTTAAAAAATTTAATACGACAATTTTTATTGGCTTCATTTGCACAACATCGCCATCTACTGCCGTCGTTCTGACAACTTTTCAAAGAGATCAAAGACACGTTCACTTTTACAACTACTACCAAGGCTACACTAGATAGCGTTTTATACAGGCTTCTTCATTTGATAAAAATCCTTGGGATAAAAACGGAGGTCCTTTTCCAGCGACATCTATCGAATTTTATGGTAACTAACATTTCTACAAAGCAAATAATAAAAGACAAAATTAAAAGTTAATTTGTTGGCGACCATTTTACAATTTGGCATTCAATTCTATTTTAGTATATTTTAACGTTATTTAATAGCTCGTTCGATTTGTTGGTTTATTCTGCATTTTAACGGCTTATTTTAATTAGTTAGCGAATTATTTTTCATTTTAATTGATTCTAATTATTAATTAACTATGAAACGACACTGGCACCGCAGAGCGATAAATGGCGATTTTGGAACGATAGTTCCATCAAAACTTTTGATGAGTTTATATGGTCAAATTAATTTATTCGGCGATTTTTTTACATTTTAATGGAAGTTCTCCGTAAAGCTTTTGAGAATATTTCAATAACCGAGATCTTTGGTAGTATGTACGTTTCAGTTATAGGTACGTTTTTTAACTTGGCGATCTATTTTCTTACCACCTAAGCGAAGATTAAAATTTTAAGCTTGCATCGTCTTCATGGTTGCTTCTTTTCTCTTATTTTGCATTTTAATTTAAATTTCAATGATAATAATGGCTCGATATATTTATTAAACTTATTATGTTACATGCTAATGGAGCTTTTGAAGTTGATTTGGCGAGTTTTTTAATAAGAATTGTCACATTATTTCGCAGCTTTTTTTCAGTTGGCCCATTATTTTACTTTCAAGTATTAAACGTATGTGTGAAATTAGAAACAAAAAAGGGAAGATTTCGGTGATTGGAAGTCTGGTTATCTTTCACTATTGGCGTTAAATCTTTGTGTCCAATTTATGAGCGAGGTAAATACTTCCTTCGCAAACATATATTATCGCTAAAAATTTGGCAACCACAGCAGATTCCCAATTATCGAAATATTATCAATGTGTGAAATTTAACATAAAACGAACATTACCTTTTAATGTTGTGTAAATGAAAACAAAATTTTACAGTTGGTCGTCGTAATATTGTAGTTTTGTTTATTTTTTTTCGTACTTGTATTCTCTTTAGTACCAAACGATTATATATGCTCACTAGCGGTACCCGCACGGCTTTGCCCGTGGTATAAAATTAAAAGTTCATTTGTAAAAAAATGATATAGCAGAAAAAAATACTCTATTTTAGTTATAATTCAACTATAATTCCTTCAAAGTATGATATAAAAATTTGGTATGGACCCTACACTACTTCCTTTTACGTGTAAATTTCTTAGTAGATGCCTTAAGTGCTAAAATAGTGCTTGAAGTGAGTAAGATAACAATTCAAACATTTGCATCCCTAGTTTGCCACGAAACAATGCAAAAAAAATGTTTTACAATGATTAATCTCCTAAATATCGCCGATTTTAACATCATTCAGTAGATTTTTCGCAAAATATCGCCAATAGCGCCAAATTGAACCCAAAAAAAATTTTTTTTCGCTAAACTTATTGCCAACTTGGCGATATGTCGCCAAATTGGCGTCAAACACTTGGTGACCAAAAGCTTGGCGAGATATCGCCAAGTGGTCGCGCCAATTCATATCACTTTGGTCTGCATTGAAATCCCTGATTTCCCCATAAAAGGGGTAAATCACCCCCTTGGGGACATTCGAATGCAACCCCAAAGATAGGTGCACAAAAATAAGCCAAAAGAAAAAATAAGAAAAATTTTGTTGCTCACAGAAACCAACAGAAATCTTACCAAAGTTTAAAAGAAGAAGAAAGTTTTCTTTCCTAACTTCAAAAACAAAATAATACATTTTCCGAAATGACATACTTTAGAAAGAACGTTGCAATATCGCAATAAGATAGAAGTAAATATACTGAAATAGAATTGAATGCCAAATTGTAAAAAAGTCGCCAAAAAATAATTTTTAATATTGTCTTTCATTATTTATTAAATGCAATTATTGTTGCAAATTACAGTCCAACAATAAATAATCACATTGCAAAAGTATATTTGGAGCAATTTTTTCTTTTAAACTCAACTGATCCTAAAAATTTTAAGTATTAGTCATAGAAATTTCGTGCATTATTCTTCACAATGATAATAAAAACAATAAACATCGACAAAGATCAACCAGCAAACGATAAATTAAAAGCTAAATTCGTTCACTCAAGCCATTTGCTGCAATTTATATTGAAATAAATTAATAATGAAGTAAAATATGTTTTGCAGACGATAAATTTAGAATGGTATCCTGTATTTTAAGGAAAGGACTTGATTTCTCATTTGATTGACAGGTGCCATCTTATCACGGTTTTTAATATTTCATTTGACTAATTTTAATAAGGCTTGGAGTTTGGATTGTTACAAAAACAAATACATTTTTAAAATTATTAAGGGAAAAAGAACGAAATAAAAACGTAACCATGGTAACAACATGAAAAGTTGATTTCCGTTGATAAAATAATTCATTTCATCTCTATTTTCAAACAAATTTTATTCGCGAGCAAAGCCATTTTAGAATCGTTTGGCTTGCTTTACTGAAGGTAAGCCTTGAATTTCGGGATTCTAAAAACAATTGTTACAGCTCTCCTGATGATCGTAGAAACTTTGAAAAAACGTCATTTTGTGCAGAAAATTTCAAGCTTTCGAATGACATAAGACTTGAAAATGTGTATGGAATATTTCTTCCCTATTTTATCGAATTTCCTCTAAGAATTCGAATAGAAAAAGAACGAAATGGAATGTTCGAAAAATCGCTTCGAGGTGCAAAACTACATGCTACAAACTAATTTTGTGCCAAGTGGCATGAAAATCGACCGAACGGTTTTGGCGCTACGCGCGTAACAGACAGACAGACAGACAGAAAGAAAGAAAGAAAGAAAGAAGGACAGACAGAACCACCTTCAGCTTTATTATTAGTAGAGATTTCGTTTTCACTAAAGAAATTAATATGTTTTGTTGTCAATCGTCTTTCCGTTGAACACTATCGCTTCATTACTATACATTTCATTCTGGGGCATCAAAATGAAATGTCTCTACGAATAGATTCGCCATTTATCGCTCTGATGGGTCAACGCTATCAAAATGAACATCTGAGCTTTTGCGTAGCAATTAAGATCGTGTGAGCAACAAGAATGAAACAAAATAGTAAATAGAACAATATTATTTCATTGCTACATTTTTATTTATCGGCTGCGAAGAAAAGCGTATATTTTATTAATGCAGAGATGTCAAAATTGAACGCCATTGCTATATGTTGCTAATTCGAAGAAAGTAAACAATGAATGAATGTCGTATGACTGAATCATGAGTTGCGACCAACTTTACCTGAAAAGGGAATTTATTTCCCCTAAAAAGCAGTACTAAGAGGGCCTTCGGCATCAATTCACTCTGTACTCCACTTCAGTTAACTATATCAATATTTTTTAACCCTAAAAGATAGGATAAACATCACTTTTTACAGCAGAAACAACGTGCTAATAAATGTAAACAAACATTTGGGAGGTCCTTGTTCAGCGCTCTCTAGCGGGCAAATCTTTACCATTGATGTTTTGAGTAATGAAGAAGCCTGTATAAAACGCTATCTAGTGTAGCCTTGCTACTACAAAAGTGATACCCTATATTAAAATCAAATACCCAAGGCTACTACTAAACTAAATACTAACGTTATCGCAAAACTACCATAGTATTTTGAAACAATAAAAGTTACAATTAAGGTTTACCGAGCTAAGCCTTGGCTTGAAATGGCGCATTTAAAATTGATTTGAACAACAATGTAACGATTTCAACGTTTGAGCAAAAAATTTAACTTTTTCAAACTTCAAACGCTTATAAGTCGCTTAAACGTGGATTTTCGAGATTCTCGTTTCGCGGCGCTAGCGGAGAAACGTTCTAAAGAACGCATTTTTTTTAATCTTTCGAATGAAATCAAAATGGAGACGATACGACAATTATTTCGCTAGATAGAGTCAATTTTGTGCCCAAAAATTGAAGTTCGAATAAAAAACGAACCGACACTTTTTAGAGGGTGGGTCTAATTTTCGTCAATAGCCCGCGGGATAAGCTTCAAAATCATAAATTTTCTTGCAATTCGATAAAGAAATGAGCGAGTTTCGACCGGGTATAGGATTCGGTTTAGAGAAATAATATATGGAGATTTTATCTCCATATATTATTCCCATCCCACCCTCTAAAAAGTGTCGGTTCGTTTTTTATTCGAACTTCAATTTTTGGGCACAAAATTGACTCTATCTAGCGAAATAATTGTCGTATCGTCTCCATTTTGATTTCATTCGAAAGATTAAAAAAAATGCGTTCTTTAGAACGTTTCTCCGCTAGCGCCGCGAAACGAGAATCTCGAAAATCCACGTTTAAGCGACTTATAAGCGATTGAAGTTTGAAAAAGTTAAATTTTTTGCTCAAACGTTGAAATCGTTACATTGTTGTTAAAATCAATTTTAAATGCGCCATTTCAAGCCAAGGCTTAGCTCGGTAAACCTTAATTGTAACTTTTATTGTTTCAAAATACTATGGTAGTTTTGCGATAACGTTAGTATTTAGTTTAGTAGTAGCCTTGGGTATTTGATTTTAATATAGGGTATCACTTTTGTAGTAGTTGTAAAAGTGAACGTGTCTTTGATCTCTTTGAAAAGTTGTCAGAACGACGGCAGTAGATGGCGATGTTGTGCAAATGAAGCCAATAAAAATTGTCGTATTCAATTTTAAGTTTAGAGTTTTTTTTTTTTTTGCGGAATTCCGCACGGGTCACCTAGTATTTCCTTATTGGGAATAATAATTTGGCTCAGACAACCCTAGGGGCATATTCAGCTCTAACACAAGCGATCGTAATCAATTCTATCAATCAATATCGCAGCGAGAAATTACTTTCAGGGAGGAAAGCAGGTAATTTCTGGCTGCGCTGCTGGTAGATTGAGCTCGATCGAATCTAACAGGATTGTACTGGAGGGGAATATGTCCCAAAGTTTCTCTTCACAAACTTTTTTTTTTTTTTTTTTGAAGTAAACCTACCTTTTAATTAGGTTTAATGCCTGCCTTAACCCTTTCACTAACACCATAATAAAAATGATCCGCGGGCTTTCAATAAATCAACGGGAAAGATATTAAGAGAGGTGGGGGGGGGGGCAGTGGTCTTTTCATCGTATTTTCAATTTATATATCAGTACTACACGTGCAGATGAGGCAGCGAGATGCAAGTGGATGGTTAAAAATTGGGTTTTAAGCGTAAAAAGTTTAAAATCTCGATTAGACTTTTTTTCCCTAAATCATTTTGTATAGCAGCACCCGTTACCACATCTTGCCACAAAACAACTGAGAGTTTCGGTTACAATTTGTACCATTCATCTCCAACTTTTTATTTTAAGCACTTACGTCTATTTGCCTCCAGTTACTTTACATGTATTCCGCGAAAACAAAATAAAAAACACATGTGTCAATTGAATCACTCCCCACCCACGGGGAATAATATTGGTCTCAGAGTACATGTTGGTAGTGAATATATAACATTTTCACATAGATGTCGTTTTTTTTTTTTTTCTTTTTGAATGAAATATGGGCCTGAGGTCGGGATAATAATGAAAAACCACTCACAGCCAGCACGGGTGAGAGCCGAACTTATAACCTCCGGCATAAGAGGCAAGTGCTACCACCGCTTGGTAACGTAGGCCCTTACATGTAGAATTGTGATATACGAGGATTAGAAATAAAGCTTACTAAGAATTTATTCTGAAGTGGATTGAACTCATAATCAGTCCATTTTTACGTCCCTTTAGTATTAACTAAAACCACACTTAACGTCCAACCACAACCGTTTCTTAACAAACTACGGAAAAAGAAAGAAATAATAAATAAATAAATACATAATTAAAAATAATGATATTTCCGTATCCCAACACAAGACCAATTTGCAATTATTTCTTCGTTCATTTAACAATTCCGAATAAAATAAATGAAACACTTTCATCTAGTTGCCTCCCTTTCACACCGCAAATCCACAGAATCGAGAAGTAATAAAAGTGATGAGGCAGAGCAGTCTTCTTTGAGCGATTCAAGCGTAGTAAATGATAGCTCACATCATTAACGGAATATCTGGTAAAACGTTCGATAGAGATTTCTTCGGCCATCAAACGATCGTGAAGTTAGACATCTCGCCTCTCCCCGATCCCGAATGAGGTCAGGGAAAAGACGAAAGCCGAGGGATAGTCTTGAAAGCTGTTCTTGTTTGTGAAGATATTTCGGAGTTTTTGTGAATAAACACTGGTGAAGATTATGCAGTTTTGTATATACATGTACTGCCGTCCTAAGCACAAAAGTCGTATCTGCACTTTTAAACAAAATTAAGTTATCGCCACCAGGGGGCTCTTTGTGACGTATTTTACCTAAATACAAAATTATACAGTCATTTGAGAACAGGAAATATTTAAAAAACAAAAAAAAAAAAAAAATCTGAAAAAGTTTCATTTGAATCAAATACATGGTGGCGCAAACTTTAAAGACTTATATCTCAGTTTGAGTTCGACTGCAGATAGGGGAGAGTGGTAATGAATGGGCCATGGTGATGAATGGGCCACTAACAAAATATGAAAAAGTATTTGCATGATTTTTTTTTTGATGCCACCAATAGATGTAGCTATTTGTTCTACTAAACTCATCCAATTTTCATTCGTTTGCGCTGAGCCACTTTTAAATTAGAGTGGCATGGTCAAGAATCTGACTGAAAAGTAAGTTTTTCCCTTTTTAGTAAAACATTTCCTAGCTAAAATGTAACAAGTATTTCACTGCATACATATGTATAAGCTAGTCTTTCCATATCTATAAATTGATCTTAAGATGTATTTCGATGTTATCTAAATTCAGTGTACTCAAAAAACCTAAATGTATTCCAAAAGTATAGGTGGGGCTGAATGGGCCACTATGTCATGGTAATGAATGGGCCACCTAAATATTGTTTTTCTTCCTTTTCTTTGGATTTTTGCATTAATATGAAACACAACTGACTGTCATAGATAGATTTAAGATTACTGTCCTCAAAATAGGTTTGTAGTAACTTCTAAATATAATTTGCAGATCTATATTATATTCCTATAGTACAATAGACCTCTGGTCGCAGTGCGTGGCTTGAAAAAGCCCCCTCTCTCCTTCATATTATATTCCTCACAGTACAATTTCATTTTCTTTCTTGGTAACTTAAGTTAGATATTTCTTATTCCCGATGTCTAGTAAATTTAAAAAAAAAATTTTGAATTTTGACAAGTTTGAAAATGAAGATGAAGTTTTTGAAAGTGATTTTTAATATTAGTTTTGAAATATATAAATTTTGTTAAATCATAGTGTGTATTATCTGTTATTTTTTTATATGTATTTGATGTTATTTATTTCTTACAATCTCATTATTTAGTCATTTTTCTGCTACAATTGATATGCATCAGTTTTATTTTAATTGCATCAGTTTTGATGTTTATATAATTTTAAATCAGCATGATTTTGTATCATCATGTCAAGTGTCACATTTATTTTGTCATATTCAGCAAATAAAAGATTAAATCCACATGTTTTCATTGAATTCATTTATTGGCCCATTCATTACCTTCGATGGCCCATTCAACCCCATAGGTGGGGTTGAATGGGCCAAATTTCAAAATTTTTATTTTCTATTATAATTCATTATAGACAGGTGCTAATCCAACTTTTATGACTTTTTTAGATAGCCAGATAAGTAAAGTAACTAAAACACCAATTTAGAGTTAAAATAAAGTGTTAGAAAAAATTACAAAAATTCAAAACCAAAAAGTGGCCCATTCATTACCACTCTCCCCTACCTCTTTTGCGCTTAGCACGGTAGTATAAGTACGCTTAAGGTGTTGGCTTTTGTTTTTTGCACAGTTCATCTCGTGCGTAATGAATGGGAGGATTATAGCATTAAGACCGAGATGACATTACGAACGGGGTTGATCTTTGTGTGGTACGTAGCTGATTATGGACGTTATAGGGGAAAATAGGAAATAGCGATGTTTATATACGGATGATCAAACATGGGAGTATACATTGGATGTATGGGAATGAGTATACATTGGAAAAATTAATAATACACGGAAAGCTGTAGATGGGTAAAAATGCTAAATACACCACAAGCTTGAAATCACAAGGGGTTTCATTGCAACTTCAGGAAAAAGAAGTTATAGGCAGGATTTTTATGCAGGATGGGGCTCAACCCCTTTCTGCTACTGAGTATATACCTGCAGACAACATTGCCGTGCTAAGCACGATAGTCGTATCTGCACTTTTAACAAAATTGAGTTTT